>JBBBDQ010000685.1:1832500-1847500 GCA_037127315.1 Ascarosepion bandense | reverse complement strand
TTGCCAAAATTAGTCTGATTTTAATTTTCTCTGTTTCTTTTTTTTAACAATTGCTGTCATATTTTTATGATTTTAAAGACGTTGTTTGTTTATTTTTTTATTCCCGAACTGATGTTCATTTTAATTCCTTTTTTTTTCCACTCATATTAAATTTATTCTTATTATTTTCATCTTCTCAATATTTAACTGTCATTCTTATTCGTTGAAGTTAACAATCGGTTTTATCTATTCATTGTGTTTTATATTTCGTTTGATTCTTTCTTTCCTTTTCTTTTCTTTCTTTCTTTCTTTCTTTCTTTCTTTCAGTTTTGATTAATTTAATTTTTATTTAATTCTTTCATATTCACTTATTTTTCCTTTTCAATTGTTTCTTATTCTCTGATTAAAACATATTACTTCTTTCTTTTTTCTTCCTTCCTCTTTCTCCAAATTTCAATTTCTTTCATTTGTCCATTTTTCTAATGTCATAATTTTTCTTTCTTTCTTTCTTTCTTTCTTTCTTTCTTTCTTTCTTTCTTATACACAGAATTGTAGTCTCTTCACTTCTTTTTTTCCAAGATATTTTTTCTTTCTTTCTTTCTTTCTTTCTTTCTTTCTTTCTTTCTTTCTTTCTTTCTTTCTTATACACAGAATTGAAGTCTCTTCACTTCTTTTTTTCCATGATTTTTATTTTCTTTCTTTCTTTCTTTCTTTCTTTCTTTCTTTCTTTCTTTCTTTCTTTCTTTCAAACAGAATTGAATTCTCTTTACTTCCTTTTTTTTCCAAGATTTTTATTTTTTCCGTTCCTCCTATTTTTATTCTAATTTTCTTTCTTTCTTTCTTTTTACTTTCTTTCTTTCTTTCTTTCTTTCTTTCTTTCTGTTACTTCTAAGCCCTCTTCTTTCTACATTCTTTTTTTTTAATTTTAGTCCTTACTTTTCTTACCCTCACTTTTCCGACAGCTGGAGTCGGCATTTCTAACTCAGGACGTCCTGAACACACAAAGAAACAAACCAGTAACATGTCGGCATTCGCGCAGTTTAAAATTTAACGGTTTCCTCCTTCTCCTCTCTCCCTCTCTCTTTTCATATTTCCTTCGGAGCTTTTTACCTCTCTTTTTCCATCACAGTATATGTCATCTTTCTCTACTCTGCCATTTTTTGCACGACATTTCTTCCTTCCATAGTTTGACTACTAACACACACACACACACACACACACACACACACACACACACACACACACATGTATCTAAACTTATTTATAAATGTGTATGTGTGTCTGTGTATGTGTGTCTGTTACCTATAGACTCCGAAACGGCTGAATCGATTTTCTTGAAAATTTACACAGTTCTACTATAAGCGTTTGCATGTGTTCTTAGCTAAATTTAAATTTTTTAAAAATCGATAATCGAAAAAATCGGGTTATAGAAGGAGTGGTTCCATTTTAATCAAATTTGATACACTCATAGACAAAAACATAAGAAACGATATTCAGAACTTTCAAGGTTGCAGTTCTTACAATAGTGCAGAAAATCGATAATATATATATATATATATATATATATATATATATATAAGGCAAGATGTTTGTGTGTCTGTTTGTCTCTCTGTATGTCTGTATTTTTTTCAGCCCTTTTATTTTAGTTTTTGCTTCGGGTTTGGCTCTAAGTAGGTATAATTGTAGTTCTTAGTCTCAGCCATGATACCATTTACTCAGAGGACTTATTTAGCCTTCAAAATTCAGTTAACAATGAAAAAAACTTATTTGATATCGATAGCAGGAAATCTAAGGTTTCGCTTGAACTGGAAACAACTATTGCTTTTTAGTCTTTCGTGCCAACATTCAAAGAGTCTGAGATCCAGGATCATGAATTAGTTTTGAAGCTTTCATTATACCCGAGCAACGCCGGTCTATACTGCTAGTATATGATATATGAAACCAAATATTAATTATCAATGTACATTTATTCATATATTTCCTGTCCTATCTGTAGTAGGTGTGAAGATAAATCAGCATAAGTTTGTCAATTTATAAATGATTTCTTCCCTTACTCGTTTTGATGATCTATACCAAGGGTCGGCAAGCCCCGGCCCCCGGGCCACATCCGGGTCGCAAAGTAATTTGGTCAGGCCCTCCAACTTAACACCTCAATATTAATTATCTAATTAATTTACTGAGAAAGTTGCAGAGAAATTATCAATTAGAGTTCAGCGACTTGAAATGCCAAGATTTTTTTAAATCAAAATTTAATTTCAAATCTACTGCTGTCTTTCTTAAGAAATATATTTTAGCAAGCGGAAAATATAAAGTCCATTGAATAATGAGAAAATGATGTGCGATGTGGTGCATTGGATATCGACTCGAAACGAGAAATTGGGGAGGCAAGTTCGAATTCCAGTTGAATTCATTGCATTCTCTTACGCGCAAATACCCTTGGGAAAGGTATTAATCCATACATTTCTTCCAGTTATGGGTTAAATAACAGGACAGATTGGGTTCTATAGCCTTGGCTGGCAACCAGTCTACCGCAGAAAGTAATGGTGACCTGCTGCGGGATAATCTTCTGCCCAGTCAGTCATGTCTCTTTCGAGACATGATCTCCCAAGCGTGTTTCACGTATGGCACTTAACTGACTGACTGATGGTATCATTGTTTAGAAGAACAGATGCTAGAGAAAAAACATTTTACGGAAAAAAATATATTAAAAATCGTTTAAGAACACAAGGTTGGCTGATGACCACTTGGATGAAGTTTTGTTCCTGTCATCAACAAATAGATCAACTGATGTGGGGAAGTTGTCGAACAATAAAGAGAAACAAATGTCTTAAATAATTAGCCATTTATAACACTATTTTGTTGTTGTAAGGAATTATCATTTTTTGTTGATTGTGTGAGTTGTTATCCTGTTAGTCTTGGAATAAAATAAAGAGCCTTGTCTAAATAATATAACATTAACATTGTTATTTCTTTAAACGTCCAGAAGATTGCGGACTTCTGAACGGAGCGGTATGAGGTTGAAACAATTTATTACAGTCAATTTGATATCATGGCCCTCCTTCTAGACTTTGCATAGCTGTCTGACCCGCTGTCTCCAAAAGGTTGCCGACCCCTGATCTATACAAATAAAATATTTATCTGCATCTCGGCCCTACCCTTTTACCTTTGAAGTAGTTAAATGTACCGTCACTTCTACTCTAACAGTTTCTTCTCTCGCACTTCCCGTTTGTAGACTTACCTGCACTTTTCTTGCTTCTCCGATAGCTACAATCTCAAAGAGTTTAAATGCAACGTCAATTGCCATCTTCTATCTCACTGAATTCCATTCATCTCTTATCCTTTTATTTGACACCCTCTGTAGCTTGTTTTTTCTCTCATTGTAAACTCTTGAGCACCAGTGGCGCTCCTGCCTTCTCTTCTCTTCCCTTCTCTTCTTCTATGTGCCTTGTCCTTTCAGGACGTAGGCGATCATGGCCTTCCACTTTTCCCTATTCCCGGTGACTCTGAGCACACTTTCTCCTGTAACACCACGCAGACATGACTGTTCTGTCATCTACCTGCTCAAACCCTTCAAATATGTTAACCACTGCTTTCATCTGTCTCTTTTCCCATCCATCTGGCCTGTTAGTATCAGGTTCTCCAAGCCCTCTTCCCTCACTACATCTCCCAGGAACTTTAGTTGTCGCTTCCTTATGCTAAATATTAATTTCCTTTTTGTTTCCATCCTTTCTAAAACTTCATCATTGCTCACTTGCTCGGTCCAAGATATCTGCAGCATCCTTCTGTAGAACCACATTTCAGTTGCTTCAAGATTTTCCATCATCTTTGGTGATATTGTCCAGAATTCAATGTCATACTGACATCACATAGCAATCCAGTACTCTCTTCTTTGTTTCTAGTAAAAGTTTCCTGTGTCTTAATACTTTGCTCAGCTTCTTGAACACGTCCTTTACTAAGCCATTTCGGATTTCTGCGTTGCACTTTCCGTCTTCTGTTAGAACACTTGCCAGGTATTTCAATTTTTGTACCTGCGTGATTTTAATATCCCCACCCGTAATTGGCATTTTGGGCTGCCGTTTTTGCTGATGGCCATGCATTCGGTTTTCTTTGTAGTGTTTTTTGTCACTCTCTTCAGCTATCTTCTGTAAGAGGTCTTGTAGTTTCTGTGTTAGCAATCAGCATTGTATCGTCTGCATACCGTATGTTATTCAAATCGTAGCCTCCGATTACAAATTCTGGCATAACATCTAGGGTCCTCATAACAGTCTCGCTCAACAAGTTGAACAGATCCGTGGAAAAGATCCTTGTCTTGCTTGGGGGTAAACGAAAAAAAAAAAAAATTAATACGCTTCTTTACTTCTACGTTTCTTACATTGCAGTCTTATTTATTCAAGCCCTTCATGTGAAACCCTCAGATACATTAGTCGATGATGTGATTGCCTTGTTTCCACTTAGTCTTGATATAGTCTTTACCATGGTCGTCTGTGTTAGTTTATTGCTCATCAGTTTTGTTTCCATTTCACTCTTATATAAAACTCATAAATTTTTTATAATGAAAAGATACTGAGCAAACAGTGATTTATAAAATACCTGGAGTAATAAATGTATCAGAGTTAAAATTGAACGTGTAAAATGATATAAAGGGAATGCATTAATTAAGTAGTTTATTGGCCCCAATTTTACTTCGGAATATATATAAATATTTATAAGCAATGGTCTTTATTATAATAATTAGGAAATATATATATATCCTACTTATTATAATAAAGACCGTTATATATATATATATATATATATATATATAGGGTGTGGATGGGATAATATTCCGTATACAAAGAAACACTATTCTTAAAAAATAACTCAATACAAAGTAGAGCTAATAATATTTGTTCAGAAATTTTAACATAAATATGTTATAATATCCCTACAAAAGTAGTTATTTTGTTTTGACACGACATGTGTCTTATCAAGTAGTCTCGAAACAAAATAGTTACTTTTGTAGTGATATTATAACATATTTATGTTATAATTTCTGAATATATATATATATATATATATATATATATATATATATATATATAATCAATAGATTATAAATTTGTGTACGCAACTACCAGTTTCTAAAGACAATTTGGGCACATTTATATCAGCATCAGTAAAGCAACATAGTCGACCAGAAAATGAATCTGATTTTGTAAGGACTTCCCATTGATAATAGAAAGTAGGAAACAAAGCCTTAACACTATTAATGATGATTATAGTCACAATGCATTAGGTATAGTTGAAAATTAAATAGTAATAGATATTTTATATAACAACTACTGACAATGATTCTTCTTCTTCTTCTTCTTCTTCTTATTCTTCTTCTATGTACCCTGTCTCTTCAGGACGTAGACGATCATAGCTTTCTACGTCTCCTTATCCCTTGTGGCTCTTAATATGTTTGCTCCTGTTACACCTCGCAACCCCCGTTCCGTCATCCAGCTGATCAGGCCCTGCAAATATCTTATCCGCTGCCTTCCTCTGTCTCTTTTTCCTTCTATCTGGCCTGTCAGTATCAGGTTCTCCAAGCCTTCCTTCCTCATTGCATGTCCCAGGAACTTTAATTATCTCTTCCTGATGCTCAGTATTAATTTCCTTTTCATTGCCATTCTTTTCAACACCTCATCGTTGCTTGCATGCTCGGTCCACGATATCCACAGCATCCTTCTGTAGAACCAGATTTCCGCTGCTTCTAGTTTTGTCCTCATTTTCGATGATATTGTCCAGCATTCACTGCCGTATTGAAGAACTGACATCACAGCAATCCAGCACTTTTCTTTGTTTCTAGTGAAATTTTCCTGTGTCTTAGTACTTTACTCAGCTTCTGGAACGCGTCTTTTGCCATGCCAGTTCGCCTTCGGATCTCTGTGCCGCACTTTCTACCCTGTTTAAAATTCTCAGTATTAATCATTCGTACGCATGTGCAGTCACGCAAAATTAACAAGTTTAGTTCGATGAAGTCATAAAGGATGAAACAAGAAAATGTTTTCCAATTTGGTATATATTTTTCTAAATATCGTTCTTGATGTATAAAAATATATAAATTTGCATCGTTGCCCCATATCTATCTATCTATCTATCTATCTATCTATCTATCTATCTATCTATCTATCTATCTATCTCAGGCTGTTCACATCTATCTATCTATCTATCTATCTATCTATCTATCTATCTATCTATCTCAGTCTGTTCATATCTATCTATCTATCTATCTATCTATCTATCTATCTATCTATCTATCTATCTATCTAGTCTGTTCATATCTATCTATCTATCTATCTATCTATCTATCTATCTAGTCTGTTCATATCTATCTATCTATCTATCTATCTATCTATCTATCTATCTCAGTCTGTTCATATCTATCTATCTATCTATCTATCTATCTATCTATCTATCTATCTATCTGTCTGTCATATCTATCTATCTATCTATCTATCTATCTGTCTCAGTCTGTTTATATCTATCTATCTATCTATCTATCTATCTATCTATCTATCTATCAGTCTGTTCATATCTATCTATCTATCTATCTCAGTCTGTTCATATCTATCTATCTATCTATCTATCTATCTATCTATCTATCTATCTATCTATCTCATCTGTTCAGTCTATCTATCTATCTATCTATCTATCTATCTATCTCTGTCTGTTCATATCTATCTATCTATCTATCTATCTATCTATCTATCTATCTATCTATCTATCTATCTCAGTCTGTTCATATCTATCTATCTATCTATCTATCTACTGATATTCCCTGTATTCGAACTTTCAATTATTTTTTGTTGCTCTAAGTTAAACAGTAACTTTCCCCACTCTTTTCCCTAATAATTCTTATCAACTTGCCAGTTTACTCGTTATTTTTACTTCCTTCTCTCCAGAACCTTGCCGTGGTGCACAACTCTGTTCTCTTGGTAATCCAAGTCCTTCTAAAGTATATTTTGGCGTTTCTTTTAAGTCGTTTTGAAGCTCCTATTCACAAGACCTCCTTTTGTTATCAGCGTATTGACTGGGATTCATTTTTTTACTTTTATCGAAAAACTCTTTGGATTTTAAATCTTCCTACTAAGAATTGTGCCATAGAGGCTTCTTCTTGGATTAAAGCCAACATAGTTGCTTTTGTAACTTCTTGAAAATACCATGCGAAAGCACAAATTTCTTCGTCCACAGCTGCTTTTTCAGCGGCTATATCCCACAGAAATTACTTCTTCCGGCTGTACCTGCCTTTGTAGTCTCTGTCACAGCAGACGCTTCGTGTCTGTTCATAATAACTGTAAACCTATCCACAAAGCTACGAGGTTTTGTTTCCTGATAGAATGAGGCAGAATGTAGTTTTTAACAACTTTGGTTCACCTGATTACTAGCGGTACTGTAACAGTGTGTTAAACAAGAATAAGTCTTATAACCTACTCTCTTCAATCAATTTCAGGTGTTAACGTTTTCTGCTGGATGTTTTGCTCGTAAATTCTCTCCTAATTCTACTCTTGACTAATCTAGAATATTTTTGCCTGTCTTTCTACTTAGAACTCAGTATGCAGTGTGTAATATGCATATATTTCTCTCCATGATTACCGCTAGCTTAATACTGTATCTCCAGAGAGCATTGGGAACTTGGTGGCATCTCTGTAATAGTCCTTAAGTTCTTGACTGGCTCCTTTTCTCCCTAAACTACGATTAATAATTTGCCGCTTATTTCTCTAAAGTAGTTATAGTCTTTAAGACCTTGAGCGAACCATCTCATCTTTCAAACTATCCGCCTATTAGCCTTCTGCCTCTTTTTGGCAAAGTACTAGAGGCTACGTGCGTCGTGGTGCAGTGGATATCGGCTCGGAACGAGAAATCGGGAAGCCGAGTTCGAATTCCACTCGTATTCCTTGCATTCACTTACGCGCAAATACCCTTGGGAAAGGTATTAATACGTCTCTTCCTTCCAGTTATGGGTTAAATAGCAGGACAGATTGGGTTCTATAGTCTTGATCGGCAACCAGTCTACCGCAGAAAGCAATGGCAACCTACTGCGGGATAATCTTCTGCCCAGTCAGTCATGTCTCTTTCGAGACATGATCGCCCAAGCGTGTTTCACGTATGGCACTTAACTGATTGACTGTATGTAATAGAAATATAATTAAAACTTCTACTGGGTATAAAGTGGGGGATCAGTCTTATATTGTTATGAAGTAATAAACCGATCCCCCACTAATTACTACATAATAATATAATACAGCTCTTCCCCTTCTAGCTATGAGTCAAATAACAGGACAGATTGGGTTCTATAGCCTTGTTCGGCAACCAGTCTACCGCAGAAAGCAATGGCAACCTACTGCGGGATAATCTTCTGCCCAGTCAGTCATGTCTCTTTCGAGACATGATCGCCCACGCGTATATCACGTATGGCACTTAACTGACTGACTTCCTAGAGGCTCTGATCAATTCTGATTTGGTTAAGCATCTCGCCTCACAGGGATTTCATTCAGGTGAGCAATATGGCTTTAACTTATCTAGGTAAACTGCTAATGTGTTAACGATTATTGCTGAAAGAGTCTATCAAGCCTTAGATTAGAGTTTGTAAGCTTCGGCTCTTACTTTGTGTTGTGGTCCCAGAATAGGTCCGGAAGAAAACTCAAACGTGAGTAATAGTGAAACATATATATTTAACGAAAAACAAATACAAAAGTGTTACACGTCAGTCTGACTGTCAAGTATTAGACCGGAGAGACTCAACCTAACTTAACTCCACCCCGACAGGCATATTCTCCCGGTATTCATAATAATCGGTTCATTATAGTCCAAAAAGGGTAGGTTCCATAACACTTTGGATATCTTAAACGCAGGGTCTGACAAATTGAAATGATATGGTATTTCTGGACGAATATTTAAAATGAATCAATCTTATTTCCGCCAAATAAAAGTTATCTTGAACAGCCATTCTCGTATATTTTTAGTATTAAGTTTAAGAGACGGATTAATACCTTTCCCAAGGGTATTTGCGCGTAAGTGAATAAAAGAAATTTGACTAACCAGTAATCTTAAGAAATATAAAAATATTCTTTTTAATCTAATGTTTTTTTAAAATTTTGTTACATTGGATTTACCTTTCATTTACATTAAATTTAAGGAAATTTACATCTTTCTCATCGTCAGGATGTGGCTTCCCTCTGTGTCTTCTATAAATATTTACATGATTTCTGCTCTGGTGAACTTAGGTCACTGGTGCCTCCGCCACAAGAATTTACTCAGCCAATCAGACTGGCAACAAAGTCCCACCCTTTTACAGTTAGATCAACCAAATGCAGGCGACAATTCTATTCCATCAGTTTCTTTTCTCGCGCATCCCTTCCATATACTTGCTTTCTTGACCGCTACAAACTCCAATAATTTAAATGCAAAGTCAATTCCCATCTCTTATCCACTTGACTCCAGCCCTTTCTACATCACCCCTGTATCTTGTTCTTTTCTTTTCTCTATACTTTCGCAACTGTCTTTACTCCTGTGTTTCTATCCTTCTCTTGCCCTTTCTCTTTCACTCTCTGTAGCTGGTTCGTCTTTGTCTTTAGTCTCCTCCTGTCTAATAATTCAGCTTTCATATGTAACCCCCTGCGCATCAGTGGCGGTACTGCCTTGCTTGGGTTGAAATGATTAACAAACAAACACACACACACACACACACACATAGATGTCTGCTATATCACTGATATTGAGCGCTTTTAAATAAGTACCACGCATATATAATATGTAAACAATATAATATATATAACAAATTGCATATATATATATATATATTGATATTTATAATTATATACATACACTTTTCACACACACACACACACACACACACACACACACACACATATATATATATATATATATATATGTTTGTATTTACGAAATCTTACAAAATCCGTTACGAAATGGGTTAGCTCTGACAAATTTTTAATTTATTTGTTTACATATATTATTTTTAATGGATGCTCATATTTGAATAGAATCCACAGGAATTTAAATGCAATGTCAATTCCCATCACCCATCGACTTGGTTCCAATCCTTTCTACATTACCCCGTCTATCTTGTTCTTTTCCTTTCTCCCTACCTTCGCAACTGTCTTCACACTTGTGTTCACATCCTTCTTTTGCCCTTTTATTTTTCACCCTCTGTAGCTAATTCATCTTTGTACTTCACTCTCCTTCTGCCTAATACTTCAACTCTCTTATGTAACCTCCTGCACATCAGTGGTGTTAACGCTTTGCTTGGAGTGGAATGATAAAAGAAAAACATCTACAATATTTATCATTTTAAAAATTAGGTTTCCTTCCCCTCCCCAAAAATCTTCTTCAATGTGAAATTTCTAAAGTTTCTGCCTAAACGCTGCCTAAACCATTATTTTACATCGTATTTTTTAAAAAATCATCTCACCTCAAGCAAGGCATTCTACTGCCACTGTTGCGCAGGGAGTTACATAGGGGAAAGTGATGAGAAAGAAGGGTTAGTTATAGGAAATGTCAGAAGGTGGGTAATAGACGGATGAGAATACGGGGGATGTGGGTGGAGTATGGAAAAAGAGCTTGTGAGAATGGATGCGAGTTAGTGTGATAGGAGATGTCTATTGACCTTACATTTAAATTCCTGGAGATTGTAGCTGTCTGGGAAGCAAGTATATGGAATAGAATTCCACAGGTGGTAAGTGTGTGAAAAGAAGCTATTAGAGTAGAAATTGCGGTTACACATTATCGGTTTCACTGTTAAAAGGGTAGGACCTAGTTGCTAATCTAGTAGCTCGTGTAAATTCATACCTAGGGATCTAAATTCATCGGAGCAGAAGCCATGAATGTATTTATAGAAGAGGCACAGGGAAGCCACGTCTGGTCGGTGAGACAGCGACTGGGGCCGAGATGCTAAATTGGTATTGATCACATTACAGATTCTCCGTTGGATTTTGTCAAGAACCCCGAGGTGAATAGCAAGAGCACCCGACCAGATGTGGCAGCAGTATTAAATATACGGGCGGATGGTAGGTTTATATATGTGCAGGATGGACTCAGACGGTAAAAACTGGCCCTGCACAGTGAACCGACCTTCTTGGCAGCGGATTTAGCAATGGATTCGATATAGTCATTCTACTTGAGATCCGCTGAAAGTGTGAGGCCAAAGAGGCGTAGTGTTTTACTCTCACCTCTTCCCGTTTTTTTTTCTTTGTACAGGAGCAGAAGTTTATCCCTTGCTTATTGTTTAGGATTGGCCTTCTGGTCTCTTCTACAGTCTTTCCCATTCTCTTTTACTCCAAGTATCCTAATTATGGACGGAACACGCGAGCAACGAAGAGGTTTTGAAGGACATTTAATGAGAAAAGAGGGATTGGAAAACCTGATGTTCTCAAGGGACGAACAGAGAAGAAGAAAGACAAGAGAAAGCAATGCATGACATACTTGATGGACTTGAGCAGACGGATGCGAGGTGCGGGATTGAGTATGATAACGGGAGAATGAGTATTAAGAGCGACAAGAGATAGGGAGAGGTGGAAGGCCATGATCACCTGTGTCCTGAAGGGTCACGGCATATTGAAGACGAAGAAGAGAAAGAGTGTTAAGACCGACAAGAGATAAAGAGATGTGGAGGGTCACTACCACCTACCACGTCCTGAAGGTACATGGCACATAGAAGAAGAACAAGAGAAAGGGTATTAAAAGCGAGAAGGGATAAAGAAATGTAGAGGACCATGATCGCCTATGTCCTGAAGGGACACGGCATATAGAAGAAGAACAAGAGAAAGAGTGTTAAGAGCGACAGGGATAAAGAAATGTGGAGGGCCAAAATCAACTATGTCCTGAAAGGACACGGCATATAGAAGAAGAACCAGAGAAAGGGCGTTAAGAACGACAAGGAATAGGGTGATATGGAGGGTCATTATCGCTTATGTCCTGAAGAAATACGGCACATAGAAGAAAAAACAGAGAAAGGATGTTAAGAGTGACAAGGAACAGGGAGATGTGGAGGGTCATGATCGCCTATGTCCCGAAGGGATACGGCATATAAAAGAAGAAGGAAGAGAAAAGGGGTTTAAAGAGCGACAAGGGATAAAGAAATGTAGTGGGCAATGATCGCCTATGTCCTGAAGGGACACGGCATAGAGGAGAAAAAGAACAAGAGAAAGGGTGTTAAAAGCGAGAATGGATAATGAAATGTGAGGGGGGGGGGAATAATCGCCTACGACCTGAAGGGACATGTCACATAGAAGAAGAAGAACAAGAGAAAGGGTGTTAAGAGCGACAAGGGATAAAGAGACGTGGAGGGCCATGATCGCCTATGTCCTGAAGGAACACGGCATATAGAAGAACAAGAGAAAGGGTGTTAAGAGCGACAAGGGATAAAGAGACGTGGAGGGCCATGATCGCCTATGTCCTGAAGGGACACGGCATATAGAAGAACAAGAGAAAGGGTGTTAAGAGCGACAAGGGATAAAGAGACGTGGAGGGCCATGATCGCCTATGTCCTGAAGGGACACGGCATATAGAAGAACAAGAGAAAGGGTGTTAAGAGCGACAAGGGATAAAGAGACGTGGAGGGCCATGATCGCCTATGTCCTGAAGGGACACGGCATATAGAAGAACAAGAGAAAGGGTGTTAAGAGCGACAAGGGATAAAGAGACGTGGAGGGCCATGATCGCCTATGTCCTGAAGGAACACGGCATATAGAAGAACAAGAGAAAGGGTGTTAAGAGCGACAAGGGATAAAGAGACGTGGAGGGCCATGATCGCCTATGTCCTGAAGGAACACGGCATATAGAAGAACAAGAGAAAGGGTGTTAAGAGCGACAAGGGATAAAGAGACGTGGAGGGCCATGATCGCCTATGTCCTGAAGGGACACGGCATATAGAAGAAGAAGAACAAGAGAAAGGGTGTTAAGAGCGACAAGGGATAAAGAGACCTGGAGGGCCATGATCGCCTATGTCCTGAAGAGGCATGTAACGTAGAAAAAGAAGATCCCATTCATTTTAATTACGTGGTGAGAATTAATAAAAATAATAATTAAAAAAACATATAGGTGTCCATATCATGAAATGTAATGCATCAAACACAAATATATTTGCCTTATGACATCTCTTTGAAACACAGATTCAAGTAAATCACGGAAGTTAAGCAAAAATGATTCTGGTTAGTAACAAGATCAATAGCCGCTTGGGAATATCCGGTGCTGTATGCTAAGATGTGCGGATATGGTAATGGATAACGGCTCGGTATCAGTGATCGAATATATATATATATATATATATATATATATATATATATATATATATATATATATATCTAAACTTATTTATAAATGGAACTTTGTCTGTGTTTGTGTGTGTCTGCGTGTGTGTGTCTGTTACCTATAGACTCCGAAACGGCTGAACCGATTTTCTTGAAAATTTACACAGTCGTACTATAAGCGTCTGCGAGTGTTCTTAGCTAGGTTTTGTGTTGAGGTATTTCCGATAAATATCGAAAATCTATAGTCGAAAAAATAGAAAAAAAAGTGAGTTATAGAATCAAATTTGATACACTCATAGACAAAGACATAAGAAATGATATTCAGAAGTTTCAAGGTTGCAGTTCTTAAAATAGTGCAGAAAATCGATAATATATATATATATATATATATATATTTAGTATATCGAGGCAGCAAGTAATTTTCCAGACATATGCTATTAAATATAAGAGACAATGAATGTCTATTATGTTTAATCATGAGCCGTTCTAAACGTCGTATTTTTGCTTTAATTTCGGTTGAAAATAAAGACAAAAATTCTCCAACATTTGGATAATTATTTATTGGTTTTCTTCTAAGCTTTCGGCTCACATGAGCCATCTTCAGAGAGGTAGTTTAAACTGAAATATTATAAAATCCACCATCACCGACGATTTTATTTTGTGTTGACATAAAACTCCGCTTGGCAACGGCAATAGTTACCAAAAATAATAAACGCAGTTCTTAAGTTTGCGATGCGGTTTTATGACGTCACACCGCGGGATAGCGCGAAATGACAACAAAACCATCTAGTCAAATGCAATGTAATATGTTATTTCCTGTTTTAAAGTTGATTTTATTGAGTGTTGGTTGTTTTGATTTGATGTACATGGCCTCCAATATCTGCAGGTTCCTCTTACTGTGTGTATGAGTAAGGATCACCGTATTGTTGACCAAAATCTGTCTGATATTACCTACATGTTTATGTTTTTCAGAGAAATGTTGTTTAATAGTACTCTGATCAGAAAGATGGCATGTAAGTCTACGGGAGAGCGTGGTTGTGGTAAAACCAATATATGTACTAGGTTTTTGAGTAGTATCAGAGATGCAATCTCTGAATGGGCATATGGTAATTCACATTGGTTTTTTGAATTTAGTTTAGTGCCTGTTGCTAGACTATGAGGTCGTTTTAAACTTTTATAATATATAATGAGTTTAATTTGATTATTACTTTCGACTGGTTTAACATTTCTACGTATTATGTTTTTGAGAGTTTTTTTCATCTTGTTTATAATTATTATTTTATTTGTTGATCAATAACGGAGGGAAATCCATTATTGACTAGTGTTTGCTTAATGTTGTGTAATTCTTTATAAAATATAGATTTCGAAGAAGATATCATTTGTGTGCGTTGAAGTAAGTTTTTTATAACAGCTAACTTATATCGTTGGGGACATTCACTATTATAATTAAGAAGACACGAATTTATGCTAGTTGGTTTCCTATATAGAGAAGTAGTAAATTTATGTGTGCTAGAATCAATGAATACATCAAGGAATGGGAGTTTGTTATTAATATTAAGTTCTAATGTAAATTTCAGGACGGAGTGACTTTCAAATTTGTTTTTAAGATATTTAATTTGATCGATATTCTTAGCTAAAACAAAGATGTCATCTATATATCTTACATATATAGAGGGTTTATTGTTGTCATTAATTATTTTATTTTCTAGATTTGCCATATAATAATTAG
>JBBBDQ010000685.1:1742500-1827500 GCA_037127315.1 Ascarosepion bandense | reverse complement strand
TTGCTTTTACAAAATCAATTACAGTGAAATCATGAGTAAAAATAACAATACCAGAAACAGAAACACCATTGAAAATGGCCCTAAAAGTTGCCGAAAGCGCTTAGAACAATAGAAATTGTGGACATTTCTTATATTCCTGAACTCCTACAAAACGGAAAAATGTTAGGATCCTGGAAAAACTTAATAAAAAACTAATTCAATGTACCTTTAATGAAAATTATTTGAAAGAAAATTGAGCCCAAATAAACATTAATATATTGTAATTTTGTTATGACAATGGTTTATAAAAGCATAATATCAAAACTGTTCTTCTTCAGTTGATACGTTAAAATAAACGGTGAAAATAATTTATTTTTAAAATATAAGATAAATTCCTAGTTATTAGAAAATTAGGGAGTGGTAGTTGGGGAAAATGCTTTAGGTGTATCAATATTGTTCAATGAAAAATGAGAATTATGTAACCATGGGGTTTTAAGATTTGATTGTTCTGAAACAAAGAAATTTGTGTGTAGTAATATTTTTCTTTTATAAACAATTGTAATAACAAAATTACAGTATTAAGCATTACTTTGTATCGAGCACTCTTTATAAAAGTAAATGCTTGAACAATGGGTTTTAATCTACATGTTCTTCCACTTTCATATGTTATATATATATTATAAAATATAATATAGAATATAAACAAATATTCACAGCTATATATATATATAATGAGCCAGACGAACCTACCTAGGTTTCACTGACGATCCGTTTAGGTGAAACCTAGGTATGTTCGTCTGGCTCATTAGGTGCTATTTATTGAGTTTGCTCTACTTTTGTATTGAGCGCTTTCTGTTAGATGATTACTCGTGTCGGGTTTTTTCTTTGGGCTTCGTGCTTATTTCGGTTCGAACACTTTTGACTGACTTTCATGCTCTAATCTGTTTCTTTTTTTACAACCATTTTTCCCTTCATTCGATAATTTTCAAGAAGGTTTTCGAGATGAGTATAATTATAATCTCATTTATATATATAATTTTACAAACTTAGGGAGCTAGTTCCTGATACTAAACAAGTACAAAAGACTAAATGAACAAATGTCCGCAGAGTATGAAGAATGTTGTTTCTAGCAGATGGCGCTGCGTGGGTGCATAGACTAGGTAATATTTGTCATTCGTGTACATTTGTGGCTAGTCTATCTTGAACATTTTACGTGTGTAGTGAGTTAATTGAAACGTTTTCTGTTTAACAATGGCAGGATATTCATAACCTGAGCAAGGAGATGTGTTTTTTACATAGGGACGCGCGAATGGTAACAATTGCACGGCTGTATGAAATTGCGCTTCCAGACCGAAGGCAACCGAATCATCCAATTTGCTGTTTATACTCGTGTTACTGAGATACGATCTGCGTTACCACAAACTATCGTCATAAAAAATTTTGGATTGTATCTTAGATTGTACATTTAACAGCGTTTATAATAAACTTCTATGTGCGCTGTCCTTTCAGGACGTAGGCGATCATGGCTTTCCACATCTCCCTATTCCTGGTGATTCTTAGTAAGCTTTCTCCTGTTACACCACCCAAACCATTCAGTAGCTCAAACCCATAAATCTAGAATATTAAGGTATAGAAACTAGCATGGCCATAAATATAGGGATCAGTTTATATATTGATTATAATAGAGATTTGATCCCCCATTTGATATCCACATTATAATTTCTTATAAACAGCTGGCATATATATTCTTCTTCTATGTGCGCTGTCCCTTCAGGACGTAGGCGATCATGGCTTTCCACATCTCCCTATCCCTGGTGGCTCTTAGTACGCCTTCTCCTGTTGCACCATGTAACCCTCGTTCCGTCATCCACCTGATCAGGTCCTTCAAATATGTTATCCGCTGCTTTCCCCTGTCTCTTTTCCCCTCTATCTGGCCTGTTAAATAACGAAAAAAAAAAACAAGAAGAAGAAAAAGATGCGGACATATGTTTACTGCAAAGTAACTCAAAGTAATACTGATACATCTTATATATATATATATATATATATATATATATATATATATATATATATATATATATATATATATATATATATATATATATATATATTCTGATACATCATATATATATATCGTTCATAGCTCAGAGGTAGAATCGACAACTGACGCCAATTCGGTCGGGTTTCAATCCTGGATAAAAAGCAATCGGCTGTCTAACCGTACTTATGACAGCGAAGCAGATCTGTCTGCGGATGACTATATATATATATATATATATATATATTCTTAGTGTATCTAGGCAGCAGATAATTTTTTAAACATATGCTGTTAAATATAAGAGACAATGAATGTCTAGTATCTTTAATCATGAGCCGTTCTAAACATCGTATTTTGGCTTTAATTTCAGTTGAAAATAAAGACAAAATTCTCTAACATTTGGATAATTTTTATTAAATTGTATATTATCATTATACACGCCCAATAGCTGAGTGTGTTCTAATTAATTGCTGAATGAACGATGCGTAGATGCTAGAGTAGCTACTGTTTTTCAAAGTTTACCATTTTTCCAGTGTGCTCAATCAGGGTGTGAGAGCGTAAAGAGTATATATATATTATAAATTATAGTTTAGAGCATGTACAAAATATCATCAACTACAAAGTGTACATTTTGTTTCAACATTAAAAGGACAATGTTTCATCAATGTTTCATCAGGTAGTGTGAAAAGAAAATGGAAAATTCTTATACTGGTGAATTTTGTGTGAGAAATAGGTGGAGTAGAAAATGAGAAATTAGAGTTGTAAGTTGTCAGTTAGAATTTGAACGAAAAGAGGGAAGAGGTAGTGGTGATTAATGGACGTGTTGAAAATTTCATGGACAGATTTCATGGACAGATTTAACAGGAGAAACTGTCGAAACAAAATGTACACTTTGATGATAATATATACATGTTCTAAACTATAATTTATAATAAATATTCATAGCTCTATTTTATATTGAACACTGTTTTAAATTAATGTATTGAACTTTGTTAATTTTTTCTTCCTTCCTTATTCACTTATATATATATATATATATATATATATATATATATATATATATATATCGAATAAAGGAATAGGGTTGTTCCAACGAGAGTAATTAGTATAAAATAAAAAGTGTGAGAAGCCGTGAGCGTTTTCTTTAAAATATATGTTTATTGTTTTGGTATTTATGCAAGGTATAAAGTATTAATTGTTCATGATTTGCGCTACAGGTGTTTCGAGTCTAAAATTGACTCTCTTCAGGCGAACAATATATTATATATATATATATATATATATATATATATAACTTAGTACACTTGGTATGTAATCCGGGTAAATTCCAAAGGAGACGAACTCGAGAGAACTCAATGTTAAATTCATTTATTTAACGGAGTAATATTTTATAACGGATTTCTGATTATTAGTTTGGATGATACATATTTCACCGCTTTGGTGTTCTTGGCGCGGCTCTTCAGATCCAAATGGTACAACAATGGATAATCGAAATATCACCTCCTATATATATATATATATATATATATATATATATATATATATATATATATAACGTAGTACACTTGGTATGTAATCCGGGTAAATTCCAAAAGAGACGAACTCGAGAGAACTCGATGTTAAATTCATTTATTTAATTTAACAGAGTAATATAATTTATAAAGGATTTTCGATTATTACCTTGGATAATACATATTTCACCGCTTTGTCGTTCTTAACGCGGTTCGTCAGATCCAAATGGTACAACAGTAGACAATCGAAATATCACCCCACCAAAATAAAATCTCTTCTCTTTTATTTGATTCTCCGTGGACGCCCACACGTCCATATTAGGACGGACATTTGTGACGGTTATATACGAAAAGGTTCTCGTTCATTTGAAAAAGGGCCCCGAAGAAAGGGGAAGGCGTGGATATGAGAAGGTTGACGATTGGTAAGTGCAAGGAAGAGAGAAAGTTGAAAAACAAAGAAAACGGGGAACCAGCCAAAGGAAAGAGAAGAAGAAAGAAAAAAGAAAAAGGAGGGGAAGCAGATAAAATCGGAATGGAAAGCCAGAATCGAGAAAGGAAGGGACAAAGAGGCACGATAAGGAAGGGGCAAAGAAATACAATCACATGAAATACTGTATCGCAAGAAATGAATATTGACGCCACTTCTCCTGACAATATGCAAACTTATCACTCGTTTCAAGAAACCCTCCGCGTATATACGCGGAAGGAAAAAAATGGTTGTAAAAAAAAGAAAGAGCTAAGCACATGAACATCAGCCAAAGCGATTTGAACCGAGCCAGTACGTAGCCCAAAGAAAAAACCCGAGACGAATAATCCATAACAAAAAAGCGCTCAATACGTAAGCAGAGCAGAATAAGAAAATTAACCTAGTGGGCCAACAAACCTACCAAGGTTTCACCTAAGCGGATCTTCAGGGAAGTCCCTGAAGTTCCGATTAGGTAAAACCTACATATATATATATATATATATATATATATATATATATATATGGTCATTTTTTTTCTTACAATCGTTTATAAAAGCATTATGTCACTACATAAACATGAAAATTTTGTGTAGTGATATAATGACTTTATAAACCATTGTAATAAAAAATTTCAATATTAAACTCTACTCTGTATCGAGCACTCTTTAAAAAAGTAAATGCTTGAACAGTGGGTTTCAATCTACATGTCGATTCCCTTTCTTATATATCTGTTCACAAAGCATACATCATATATGCAAGATAATTTACAAACTGTTCGCCATCATGTTTAATACACAAAAACCAGCGAACAATAGTAGCATTTAAAGGCCGGACCCTCATTTCATGTGAAATTGATGATACTACTGTCCGTATTTTGTCCTTAAGGTCATTGATATCAAAAGCCTTCTTGCTATACACACTCTCTTTTTCCATATCCCATAACCAGAAATTACAGGGCGTCAAATCGAGGGGACTGGGGAGGCCAACTCAATAGTCAACAGCGACGTATCCATTGACCTGGAAATGTGTGGTCGAGATAAGGACAGACAGTATTGACAAAATACGGCGGCTCTCCACCCTATTTTTAAATATCCCGCCAATCAGATCAGATCAGATCAGATCAGGTGGAGTTCATACAGCTGCAACATCTCTAAGTAGACGTCTGACGTCACTGTTGTGGTTGTTTTAAGAAATAGGATCCAATTAAAGCAGCGCAGGTCATGCTAGATGTGCGTTGTAGTGCAGTGGATATCGGCACGGAATGAGAAATCGGGAAGCAGAGTTCGAATTCCAGTTGAATTTCTTGCATTCACTTACGCACAAATACCCTTGGGAAAGGTATTAATCCGTCTCTTCCCTCCAGTTATGGGTTAAATAATAGGACTGCATGAGCTCTAAAGCCTTGTGGGTAACATAACAATAGAAAACCGATCCCCCACTTTATGCCCAGTAGGAGTTTTAATTATGTTTCCAACTATTATATTCAGTCAGTCAGTTAAGTGCCGTACGTGATACACGCTTTGGGCGATCATGTCCCGAAAGAGACATTACTGACAGGGCAGAAGATTATCCCGCAGTAGGTTGCCATTGCTTTCTGCGGTGGACTGGTTGCCAACCAAGGTTATAGAATCCAATCTGTCCTGCTATTTAACCCATAACTGGGAGGAAGAGACGGATTAATACCTTTCCCAACGGTATTTGCGTGTAAGTCAATACAATGGATTCAACTGGAATTCGAACACGGCTCCCCGGCTTCTCGTTCCGAGCCGATATCCACTCTACCACAACGCACATCCTACAAACACCAAATCGCACATATACACAATACAGACGCACGGAATAAAGAATACATACAGTAAATTACACAAACGCACAAAAGAATTTAGTGAGAATATATACAGACACAAAAAAGAGTATCCGCCCCTGTATTGAATACTGCTGCCCTGCTATTCTCCTCGGGGTTTTTAGAATATTCAGAGTGAAATAAATCTTTATTTTTTTATTTTTTCACGATCCGAACGAAGCAGATTGTAATTTTCTAAAACCGCCGAAATAAATTTAATTATGTTTTGAGTTTTTTTCCTGAATATTTCCTAATGGTCTGGATAATATCTATTTTATCTATTTAATATTATATATTAATTAGATAAAAGCTTTTGGACTATCCTTTCTGTTTTTACAAGTTTCAAGTTTTCTCTCTCTCTCTCTCTCTCTCTCTCTCTCTCTCATATATATATATATATATATATATATATATATACTAGCAGTATAGACCGGCGTTGCTCGGGTGTAATGAAAGCTTTAAAACTAATCTATGGGTCTGGAGCTCAGACTCTTTGGACGTTGGCACGAAAGACTAAAAAGCAATAGTTGTTTCCAGTTAAAGCGAAACCGTAGACTGAAAGAAAAATGAATGGATGTAAGTCAAATTTTGATTTCCTGGTATCGATATCAAATAAGTTTTTTTCGTTGTAAATTGAATTTTTTCGTCGTAAACTGAATTTGAAGGCTAATCAATCAGCACTAACTCTACCCAAGAAAACCAGACCAGCAGAATATCATACTGCTACCAAAGAGCCGACTGGGACTCGTTCAGGGACTTCCTCTGCGACGTCCCCTGGAACAACGTCTTCGATCTTCCTGTCGAAGACTGTGCCTCCGAAGTCTCCTCTTGGGTTAAGGCTGGCATCGATGCTTTTATCCCGGCCAGGAAATTCCAACTAAAACCAAATTCGTCCCCCTGGTTCTCACCCGCTTGCTCGGCCGCCATTTCCCACCGGAACCATTTCTTCCGGCTCTATCGAAGCTGCTCGTCGAACCAAAACAGGCGCCTTTTCACCTCAGCATGGAACAAGTGTAAAAAAGTACTTAACGAAGCCAAGAGGGCGTTTGCTACCAGAATTAGGCAACGAATAGCATCCTCTAAGTTTGGCTCCAAAGATTACTGGCGTCTCTGCAAAAGCGTGCTCAGCAGGAACAAGACTTCAATACCCCCACTAATCAATGAATTTGAAGTTCTCACCTCCCCAGCCGACAAGGCTGAATGCTTTGCCCGTAGATTCTCAACCAATTCGACACTGGACTCGTTAGGAATACCTACACCAGACTTCCCACCCAGAACTAAATAACGTCCACATAACACCCTCGCTGGTCGCCAAGATAATTGCGCAACTTGACCCACACAAAGCGAGCGGCGGTGACGGAATCCCAGTCATAGTAATGAAGAAATGTGCCCCAGAACTCTCCTCTGTCCTCTCTAAACTCTATAACCTCTGCCTATCTGCTTC
Source organism: Ascarosepion bandense (assembly GCA_037127315.1). Lineage (NCBI taxonomy): Eukaryota > Metazoa > Mollusca > Cephalopoda > Sepiida > Sepiidae > Ascarosepion > Ascarosepion bandense. Next base: position 1,820,219 of record JBBBDQ010000685.1, on the reverse strand, counting down.
CTGCTTTCCTGCCTGTTGGAAGTCCTCCTGCGTAGTTCCTATATTTAAGAATTCTGGCGAACCCTCAGACCCTGCCAATTACCGTCCTATTAGTCTCCTTCCAATCTTTGGCAAAGTTTTCGAAGCCATTATCAACGCCGAGGTGATTCAGCATCTTATGGCCAACGGGCTTCTCTCTGACAAACAGTACGGGTTTCGCTTCACCAGGTCTACTGCTGATATGCTAACGACCATTACCGAGTACATATACCAGGCACTCGACAAGAATGGTGTAGCCCGAACCGTTGCCTTGGATATCTCCAAAGCATTCAACAGGGTCTGGCATGCTGGCCTCTTGTGCAAACTGCGGAGCTATGGGATAACTGGACATCTGTTTGACCTCATCCAGTCTTTCCTCTCTAACCGCACATTGAAGGTGGTATTAAATGGGCATGCCTCCCAAAACTACCATACGAACGCGGGCGTCCCTCAAGGTTCCATCCTAGGTCCCACACTCTTTCTGATCTACATTAATGATCTCCCCGACACCATTAGATCCCAAGTTGGCATGTATGCCGACGACACAACAATCTACACTCGTATCGATCAGAAACCAGGTCTGGACGACAAAGTGAACCTCGCTGCAGTACTTGAAAGGGACCTCCAATCCGTAGTGGCCTGGGGTAGGAAATGGTTGGTAAATTTCAATGCCTCTAAAACAAAGCTGTTATCAACTAACCACCATAGACAATCGCATCTACCTCCCATTAGCATGGGACAGGCTAGCCTCCCAGAGAGTAAAATACTACGCCTCCTTGGCCTTACACTCTCGGCGGACCTCAAATGGAATGACTATATTGAATCCATTGCCAAATCTGCTGCTATGAAAGTCGGCTCCCTGTGCAGGGCCCGGAAATTTTTCCCACCTGAATCTATTCTACACATATACACATCTACCATCCGCCCGTGTATTGAATATTGCTGCCATATCTGGTCGGGTGCCCCTGCTGCTCTCCTTGGGCTTCTTGACAAAATACAAAGGAGGATCTGTAACGTGGTTGATACTGACTTGGCAGACCGGCTGCAGCCGCTCTCTCACCGGCGTGATGTGGCTTCCCTGTGCCTCTTTTACAAGTACTTTCATGGCTTCTGCTCCGATGTGCTTAGATCACTGGTGCCGCCTAAGCACGAATTTACACGAGATACTAGATGAGCAACTAGGTCCCACCCTTTTACAGTGAAACAAATAAGATGTAACCGTAAATTCTACTCCAACAGCTTCTTTTCTCGCGCTTCCCGCCTGTGGAACTCCCTTCCACAAGTCTGCTTTCCCGACAGTTACAATCTCCAGGTGTTTAAATGTAGGGTCAATAGACACCTCCTATCACACTAACTCCCAACTATTCTCAGAACACTCTCATCTACCCAACCCTCATTCTCGGTATCCTTACCCGCCTATCACCCAGCCTCTGACATTTCCTATATTTAATCAGCCTTTCTCCACTCTACGTAGCCTCCTGCGCAGTAGTGGCAGTGACATGCCTTGCTCGGGGTGAAACGCTTATAAAAAAAAAATAGGTCCTCTGAGTAAATTGTTCTCATGGCCGAGACTAAGAACTACAATTATACTTACTTATAGCCAAACCTGAAGCAGAAACTAAAATGAAAGGGCTGAAAAAAATACAGACATGCAGGTAGATAAACAGACACACACACAAACATCTTGTCTCATATATATATATATATATATATATATATATATATATATATATTATCGATTTTCTGCACTATTGTAAGAACTGCAACCTTGAAACTTCTGAAAATCGATTCTTAAGTCTTTGTCTATGAGTGTATCAAATTTGATTAAAATCGGACCACTCCTTCTATAACCCAATTTTTTCGATTATCGATTTTTGATATTTATCGGGGGTACCTCGACACAAAACTTGGCTGAGAACACTTGCAGACGCTTATAGTACAACTGTGTAAATTTTCAAGAAAATCGGTTCAGCCGTTTCGGAGTTTATAGGTAACGGACACACACAGACACACAGACACACATATACACATAGACAAAGTTCCATTTATGAAAAGGTTTATATATATATATATATATATATATATATATATATATATATATATATATATATATAAACCTTTTCATATATATTTAATAGCTTAAATGTTCTATGTTTACTGTGTGTTAATATTTACTCTTTGATAATGGCTTATGTGAGCCGAAAGCTTAGACCCGATAAAAAAATCAACAATTACTGTGATTTTTTTATTGTCTTTCAACAATATTACCATCAAGTATATCAGACGGTATGAACGATCCTACACAAAATTAATAGACAGAACTTGTCTATATTATTCAATGAAACCTGCATTAATATATATATATATATATATATATATATATATTTGTACCTCCCCTAAATCGCAAAAAAAAAAAACAGCATCGTTACTTCTAAACTGAAATTTTAAAAATGGAAAAGTTTTCTTTAAACTTTTATTTTAGTTGTAATTGAAAGCTAAATGATTAAATTTACTATTTCCAGCAAGCAAAATATTATGGTTTATTTTAAACAGAAATTATATTGATTGGAATATAAATGTCTCCAATTTTTGAATTTGCCTCCATCTTTGAGCGATCGACACATTTTTATAAACAGAATTAATTCTCGGTTTTAAATATATTGCAAAAATAATATATACATCCGTGACACATTATTTTTAGAAAATTAGCAAATTATTTGGTAAATTAATCTAATTTTACACAGATATTACTTATTTATAGCGTTACATTTAGAATAAAACTATTTCTTAATCACAAATTTGAACTTTTTGATCTCTACGCGTTGTAAATCAAGATCGTGTTGACAGGATCTTGATTAGAGATAAAAATGTATGGCGTTCATAAGCAAAAAAAATGTCCTCATTTTTTGGGGGGCAAGGGAGGAAACTCTGACCTTTTAATTTGCATATAGAAATTACCATACAAAAAAAAAAGTTTAAATTATTTTAAAAATATTTCTGCAAAACGATTTGTATTAAACTTTTCAATTTTAGATAGTCAATGTAATTATCAATTTTTAAACTAAAAAAAATCTAACAGTTAAATGTTTTTAAATATATTTTTAAAACTTTATGAATTATTATAATAAAAAAAATGAAAACAAATCTTTTAAAATTTTATTAGCAATCGAAAAGTTTTTTTCTTTAGATTATAATGTCCTTAATTATTATTATTTATTCCAGAAATTAAAATTTTATCAAATTAAATTATATCAGAGTTTTATTGCATTCTTTATTTTACTCTTCAGAGCAGATTTTCGGAGAGTGGTCTTAAATTTTAAATAAAAAAATAGATGACTTATATTTTCCAATGAGTCCTGCGTTTAACTAATAAAAAAACTATTTTGAGGCCAATTAAAATTTATTAAAAGTTCATGGATTTACGTGGAGGTTGGGTAAGAGAGTTAAACAAAATTTTTACCGAGATTTTCAAAAAATAATAATTTAAAAAATAAATTCATTTATTTGCGAATGAGTACTGAAAGTTTCATTTAACTACGACAATTATTCGATTCTTTCGAGAATTTCCAAATTAATGTGTTTGTCACCGAAAAAAAAGTGGGTGATGCAATCATTATATTTTCCATTGTAAACAGTCGTAACGTTTGTTTAACCGCTAACTCAAATCAAAACAAAAATGTCTGACAGAATTTCAGATATGCTAGAAGGAATTAAATTTTTTTTTTAAATAATTAAAAATTGCTTTGATCTTTCCTCTTCATAATGATATAAACATTTCGATGGAAAAATACTATGCTGTTTTGTGCTGTTTTTTTTAAGAGATTTTTTTAACGTACCTATACAGAATAAGTAAAGAACAGGTAAGAAAGTGTCTCTAATCTAAGATATTTCACTTTATTTTCTACACAGATTTGTTTACAAGACACAAACTTGAATAAACATCAGCTAGTCAGTATATTGAAATGTTGATCGGGGCTTGATTTCAATGTTCAGATATGTGTGACGTGCAATAAAGCAGTAGACATTCATTTTAAGTGTAAGTGTGCATAGGAATGCTTGTCTGTTTATATGTATGTGTGCAAAATAATACACGTGTGAAGCGTATTAAAACGATGAGCGATTTTAAAAAATACATATGTATTCATGAGTCGGTATCGTTAGTGTATGTGTGAATGATAAAATTATATATATATATATATATATCCCCTTAAATTTGTTGCGAAATAAAGTGTAAGAGTATCAAATGAACATTTTTATAAATAAATATACAAATATTGCAAGTAATACATACAAAAATAAACTTGTACCCGCATAAAAACAAGTGGATTTAAATAGAAGTAACATCATAAGTGTTCTAACAGGAGATGGAAAGTGCGACACAAAGATCCGAAGGCGAATTGCCATGGCAAAGGACGCGTTCCAGAAACTGAGTAAAGTACTAATACACAGGAAAATTTCACTAGAAACAAAGAAAAGAGTGCTGGATTGCTATGTGATGTCAGTTCTTCAATACGGCAGTGAATGCTGAACAATATCATCGAAAATGAGGACAAAACTGGAAGCAGCGGAAATGTAGTTCTACAGAAGGATGCTACGGATATCGTGGACTGAGCATGCAAGCAACGGTGAGGTGTTGGAAAGAATGGCAAGAAAAAGGAAATTAATACTGAGCATCAGGAAGAGACAAATGAAGTTCCTGTGACACGCAATGAGGAAGGAGAGCTTGGAGAACCTGATACTGACAGGCCAGATAGAAGGAAAGAGAGACAGAGGAAGGCAGCGCATAACATACACTCCTGATCAAAATTTTGAGACTACTTAAAAATCTTTAAAATAAATATTTTTTTTACGGATAGATTTTAAACTCCTCCCACTTAAGGTTACCAATACTACAATCTAAAATGTTATGGAAACAAAAAGCTATATTCCAAACATTTTATTTAGAAATTTACATTTTTATAAAATGAGGCGATTCACACATGATCAAAATTATAAGACCAGAGACAAAAATTCTACGAAATTGTACAAAAAGTGTATGAAAACATTCAACAACCAAATTTAATAATGAGTTCTATCTCCACTGTTTTGATGACTTCAAAAATTCTGTCGGGAATGCTAGAAATAAGCGTTTCCATTAAGGTGCAGGGGATGTTGCTCCAGCTTCTGAAGATGGCTTCACGAAGTTCATTTTTTGTTGAATATTGTTTGCCATTTTGATAAACATCTCTTGTCATCCATCCTCAAACATTTTTAGTTGGGTTCAAGTCTGGTGAGCATGCAGGATATCCTAAGAGATGGGCCCCATTTTCTTGTAGAAAAGTCAATGTCCGTCTTGCAGCGTGGATTGCAGCATTATTCTGTTGGAATAACCATCCATCCACACACAAACGATGGCCCTCCATCATCAATGATGCCTTTTGTAGCATGCTAACATAACCAGCTGTTGTTTGACAACCCTGCACCACCTGGAGCTCCATCGTCCCTCTGTAAGAAAAGGCACCCCATACCATTAGGGACTCTCTACCACTATGACGTGTGGAGAAAATTTCAGGAGGCATGTTTTTGTTATGCCAATATCGTTGGAAGCCATCAGGACCATCTAGATTGAATTTTTTCTCATCGGAAACAGGACTTTCTTCCACTTCTCAACGTCCCATGTTTGTTATTCACAACCAAACTTTAAGTAGACCACCTTGTGACATGGAAGCAGTCGAGGAATTTGTTTACGCTTTTTATTTACCATGCCTTTTTGTTGTAAGTGTTGTCTGATGGTTACGGGACTGCAATCAGCATCTGTGACTGCCTTAATTTGACTAGAAGAAAGTCCCGCCTCTTTCATAACAACTCGTCTTATTCTCTTACTCAATGCAGGAGAAATTTCTGGGGGGCCTACCAGAGGATTTTGCTTTTCCATAATTCTCACTGTTCTTTAGAAAATTGCAAATCACAGTTTTACTGCGATTTACCTTAGCTGCGATCGCCCGCTGTGACAAACCTTGCTTATGGAATTCTAGAATTCGAGAACGCTCAACTTTGGTAAGTTTGTTTGCTTTAGGCATGGTAACACCTTTACGCAGTGATTGCTAATCTCTAACTGAACTAAAAACATTGGAATTACCATAGATTTAACAATTTATACACCTGGTATTATAATTTTGATCATGCGTAAATCACCTCATTTTATAAAAACGTAAATTTCTAAATAAAATGTTTGGAATGTAGCTTTTTGTTTCCATATCCTTTTAGATTGTAGTATTGGTAACCTTAAGTGGTAGGAGTTTAAAATCTATCTGTAAAAAAAAATTTCTTTTTAAAGATTTTTAAGTAGTCTTAAATTTTTGATCAGGGGTGTATTTGCAGGGCCTGGTCAGGTGGATGACGGAACGGGGGTTGCCAGGAGTAACAGGAGCAAACATACTAAGAGCCACAAGGGATAGGGAGACGTTGAGAACCATGATCGCCTACGTCCTGAAGGGACAGGGCACATAGAAAAAGAAGAAGAAGAAGAAGAAGAAGAAGAAGAAGAAGAACTTCATAATGTGCATAAAACCATAGGACCGTTTCGGCCAACACATTATCAAAGGTGCTCGTTGGCAGACTTTTAAATGATAGACAGGATCCATAAATATGAATTGAAGAAAGGAAAGTTGAACTCGCTTAAATACAAAATTTTAATCAAAATTAATATATATATATATATATATATATATATATATATATAACGTAGAATGTTTGGTATTTAAGTCAGGTAAATTCCTTTATTTTAACATATCACCTGAAGAGGAACAGTTCTGTTCTGAAACATAAAAAAAATTGGGTAGTGATATTATGCTTTTATGAAACATTGTAATCACGAAATTACAATATTAAGCTCTACTCTCTATCGAGCACTCTTTATAAAATAAATGCTTGAACAGTGGGTTTTTAATGTACGTGTTCTTTCACTTTCTTGTAATATATATATATATATATATATATATATATATTCCATTTTTAAACGAGTTATTTCCCTACGTTTCTACTATGAGTGGTGTCTTCAGGCGATTTTTAATAACATTTTTCTTTATTAAATATCGCCTGAAGACACTACACATGGTAGAAACCTGGATAGCGAAATAAATCGTTTAAAAATGGAAAATATTCAAAAATCTTACAATATAATTGTATCGAACACTTTTTAATACATATGTGTACTTGTCTAACCCTGTTAGGACCAAAAAACCAAGTATTAAACAATCAATATATATATATATATATATATAGAGAGAGAGAGAGAGAGAGAGAGAGTGAGAGAGAGATAGTGAGCGTGAGAGAAATAGAGAAAGGATGTGAACAGCCAGAGACCGAGCGAGCGAGAGAGATATAGAGATAGGAAACATATTCTTCTACTTAGACATAAGCACACGTTTCTCAATTAAAGACATCCATCGACAATTTTACTGATCTAACGTCAGATATATATTGTGTCAGGAAGTTATTGATCCACTGACGTAGATATAAATAGATAAATATGAACTTATTGGAAGTTATACATTCATAAACTGTGACATAGATACGAACAAAGAGAAACGCGAACACAGGTGGAAGATGGAGGCGGAAAAAATATATGGGAAAATACTTGTGCATTAACAAGCTGGGACGTAATGTCAGATGGTAACAAATTGGATACATTGACATACGTATATGTCAGAGTCGTGAAAAGTTCTCGTCTCAATCCACTTTACAGAATGTAACAAAATGACCAAACTTGAAAATTTTATCGTCGAGAGCGCCTTCGTCAGATTGAAAACTCGTCAGTTACTCTGTCTCCTCTCACTCACTCACTCTCTTTCTTTCTTTCTTTCTTTCTTTCTTTCTTTCTATCTATCTATCTATCTATCTATCTATCTATCTATCTATCTATCTATCTATCTATCTATCTAGTGTATTCTATCTATCTATCTATCTATCTATCTATCTATCACATCTATCTATCTATCTATCTATCACAGTATATTCTATCTATCTATCTATCTATCTATCTATCTATCTATCTATCTATCTATCTATCACAGTATATTCATATCTATCTATCTATCTATCTATCTATCTATCTATCTATCTATCTATCTATCTATCACAGTATATTCATATCTATCTATCTATCTATCTATCTATTGCGTGCTTTAAAAAAATAGTAAACGGTAAAATCAGTTATTTAAAATCGCCTGAATACACCACTCATGGTAGAAACCTAGGGCGCATAATAACTCGTTTAGAAATGAAAAATATTAAAAAGTTCTACAATATAATTGTATTGAGCACTTTTAATACAAATGTGCACTGTTCTAATCTTATTATGACCAAAAACTAAGTACTTAAACAACCAATATATATATATATATATATATATATATATATGTGTGTGTGTGTGTGTGTGTGTGTGTGTGTACAGTGACGTAAATTAATAAATATACATATATATAGTGTTATTATTCAGGGTTTAAAACACAGAGTGCTCAGTGTATAAACAGAGCATATTATCCTCCGTCTATGGCACAACTCGGAGTTTCATGCGTTATGCAATCATCAGGCGCATATTTCAAACTGACAATTTAATAAATTTAAATTTAATTTCACTTGATGTTCATGGGAATTAAATCTTATAAAGTTTAGTTGCTGGTTTTTTAATAAGATTAAAAATTTAAATATTCTACGGTTACATGTGAATTAAAATCTAAATTTAAAATTTAAAATAAAAAGAAATGCACGGAGAAGAAATCAAAGGGGCGTAAATCATCAGTCTTAAAAATTTAATTATTCAAATATTATATGCACATAGAAATGTAGTGAATTTTATAATTTTAAATAAAAGTAAAAATAAGATAAAATGAACGAAAATAAAAAAAAATTAAAAGAAAAATTTAGAATTAAGCATTAAAAATTTAAGGAGCAAAATAAAGTCATTATTAATTTATTAATTCATAATTGTTAAAAGTAATATTGCGTGTGGAAAGAAAGAAAGAAAGAAAGAAAGAAAGAAAGAAAGAAAGAAAATAGGCACGTGTAAAGAGGGAACTATATCAATCTGGGTTTAAGAATTTAAGTAAGTGTTTTTTTCTATGACTGCATGTGATCATTAAATCACTTTTTTATTAAGCAAATTTGGATTCTTGATATGGTTTAAGATGACAAGTTTTTCTAAAAGGCATCGATTACATTTATCTCCTTTTCCATTGTAATGTTTGGATTTAGCTACGATATTCCAGGTAATAAAAGAGTTATTTTCCATTATTTTTTAATTTCAAATAATGTTTGGATAAATCAGTACTTTTGCTGTATTTACTCTTGTTTAAAGACATGTGATTGTTAAATCTTATCTTCCACCTGTTAGAAGTAATTCCGAAGTAAAATTTAACATAATTATCATCCAAATGAATTCGAGCTCTATAAACAATAATTACGGATTAACATTGGCCATTCAATGGGCAGGTTTTATTTTATCGGTAGTTGCAATTATTTTTAGAAGGGCATTTTTGCTATTAGTTGGGCGACGAATGTGGTTTATGTGGGGCAAATATTTGATATTATAGCATTACGTTGTGAAATCTATTTATCTATGTTCTTAACAAAACTACAACTGACTTTAACATTGTTTTTGTTGGAGATTTTTTTTTTTTAGTGAGGGTGAATAGTAGAAATTTTTGTGAATTAAGTTTAGGAAGAGTTTACCAATGTTAGTCTGGTTGTTACGGTTGAAGGGTGGGTTAAACGAAATGATGTTAGGTTTATGTGATTTCTCCTTATTTCTGCCTACCTTGTTTTTAACAAAGTATTCTAAACTAGTGTTGAGTTTACATTTTTCTAAAGCATTAATGTATCTAATTTTAGAATTGTCAAAAATTTCCTTATTACTAGAGTTGGTACTGAAATGATATTTGGATAGATTTGTGTAGGTTATTGGTGATTATTTGGGGGTGATTTGATTCCCTGTTGATTATCCTCTCTGTCTTCATGGAGTGCTATTCTCTATTATATATATATATATATATATATATTATATAGGTGATAAATGGGTTCTTACTGTTGTTTTTTAATTTCTAATAAGGTATGGATAAAGCAGTACTTTTGCTATATATACTGTTGTTGAAAGACAACATGTGGTTTTTAAATCTTATCTCTTCCATCTGTTAGAAGAACTTCCAAAGTAAAATTTAACATTATCATCTGAATGAATTCGAGTTCTATAAACATTAGTTTCAGACATGCACTGGCCATTCAAAGTGCAGGTTTTTATTTTTTCAGCAGTTGCAATTATTTTTAGAAGGGTCATTGTTGCTATTAATTGGGTGATGGACGTTGTTTATGCGAGTCAAATATTTGATATTATAGCATTACGTTGTGAAATCTATTTATCTATGTTCTTAACGTAACTATAACTGACTTTAACATTGTTTTTATTGAAAGTTTTTTTTTCTTTTCTTTTTAGTGAGGGTGAATTGTAGAAATGTTGGTAAATTTTTGTTTTGTTCCCCGAAGGATTTACCCCTTCAAATCTTTTCAAAACATCCCTATTTCCGTGCAAATGTATATGCTGAACGCAAATCAATAATTGTTTATTGAAGAAACCTACTTTTTTTTCATTTATCGAGAAGAAAAATATGGAACTTCTTGTCGCCTTTTATCTCACCCCCCCATTATTCAGGGTGATAAAAGGGGAAGAAATGGCGAGAGAAAGAGTAATCTATATCAATTTAGGTCTAAGAATTTAATTTTCTATAACATGGTCATTAAATCAATCTTTTATTAAGCAAATTTATTGATGTGGTTTAAGATAAGTTTTTCTAAAAGATATAGGTAGCATCTATCTTTTCCGTCTTAAGCTACGATATTTCAGGTAATAATTGGACTTTGTTTTAATTTCCAATAATGTATGGCTGTATTTACTGTTTAAAAACATGTGATTGTTAAATCTTATCTTCCACCAGTTAGAAGTACTTCCAAAGTAAAATTTAACATAATTATCATCCAAATGAATTCGAGCTCTATAAACAATAATTACGGATTAACATTGGCCATTAAAAGGGCAGGTTTTATGTTTTCGGCAGTTGCAATTATTTTTTAGAAGGGGCATGAGTTGAGTGACGAATGTTGTTTATGTGGGCCAAATACTTATTGGATGTCATAGCATTATGTTGTGAAATATATTTATCTTTTGTTTTTTTAATAATTGTGTTGCCCCAAGCAAGGCATTTTACTACCACTGTTGTGCAGGGGGTTACATAGGAGGAATGTTGAGGAGTGAGAGGTTGCAGGGGGTTTTAAAATTTAAAATAAAAAGAAATGCACGGAGAAGAAATCAAAGGGGCGTAAATCATCAGTCTTAAAAATTTAATTATTCAAATATTACATGCACATAGAAATGTAGTGAAAATTAAAATATCGTTTCTTATGTTTTTATCTATGGGTGCATCAAATTTGATTAAAATCATACCACTCCTTCTATAACCCGATTTTTTCGATTTTCGATTATCGATTTTCGATATTTATCGACACAAAACCTAGCTTAGAACACTCGCATACGCTTATAGTATAACCGTGTAGATTTTCAAGAAAATCGGTTCAGCCGTTTCGGAGTCTATAGGTAACGGACACACACACACACACACAGGCACACACACACACACACAGACAAAATTCCATTTATAAATAAGTTTAGATTATATATATATATATATATATATATTTGAGGACGCTAATATATATATAAAATAATAAAATCACATTTAATTCTGGTCATAACACATTATATTTCATTTAAATATATGATTCTGTTAACTATTCAAGCTCTAGCGCGGTATGACGTCATAGAACCGCATTAAAAATTTAGGACCTGCGTTTGCTATTTGGTGACTGTTGTCGTTGCTTAGCGAAGTTTTATGTCAGTACAAGATAAAATCGTCGCTGATGGTGGATGTTTTTTGTTAACGTCCTTGTAACCTCTCTGAAGATGGCTCATGTGAGCCGAAAGCTTAGAACCAAATTAATAAAAGACTATTCAAATGTTGGAGAATTTTTGTGTTTATTTTCACCTGAAATTAAAGCCAAAATACGATGTTTAGAACGGCTCATGGTTAAACATAATAGACATTCATTGTCTCTTATATTTAACGGTATATGTTTAGAATATATATATATATATATATATATATATATATATATATATATATATATATATTTGCGCAGTAATCTTTCTTTTAAACTTTTTTTGTTAAAAACGACCGACAAGGAAGATTTTAATAACCTATTCTATTTTCACTGTATTCTTATATATTTCTTTTTTACTGGGGATAACGAATATAAAAAACATTCCATAATTATTGATTTTCCAAGCGCTTTCAGTCCCTTCGTTCGCCATTCTCTGGGATGTCATGTTACCGATGTTGTTATTCTATCGTCATGTTTTAAATGTATCGCGACTCGACTTAGAATTCCAGCTGAAATGGAACTGGAATTCATATATACGTGTTCTATTTGAGTTCTGGGATGAGCCCGAGTCCCAATGGACCTTTCAGGCACGGAGCTGTATCGAGAGTACAAGCATTAATCATGACAGGAGACAACCCAGTGTCAGTTCTGTTTTGGCGAAACCTTTCTAGCATGTGCATTTTTACGTCGATCCTTTTCGTTCAGCCGATAACTTTTCAGCACGCATCGTAAAACAATCCCTTGCGTATTTATAAATATAGATCATTCAGTTAAGTGCCATACGTGATACACGCTTTGGGCGATCATGTCTCTTTCGAGTCATGAGTGGCTGGGAAGAAGATTATCCCGCAGTAGGTTGTCATTGCTTTCTGCAGTAGACTGGTTGCCAGCCAAGGCTATAGAATCCAATCTGTCCTATTATTTAACTCATAACTGTATGGAAGAGACATATTAATACCTTTCCCAAGTGTATTTTTGCGTAAATGAATGCAAGGAATTCAACTGGAATTCGAACTCGGCTCCCAGATTGGTCGTTTGGCGTCGATATCCACTGCACCACAACGCACATCAAACATAGATAATGCAGTAAATAAAACATGTTCTACTGCTCAGAGACAAACCTCACGCAACTTCGGAATTCGACTACATCATCAGATTCTCTCTTCTTAGACGTTCGTTGCTCTGGCTTCCTCGTTTCTAGATTTCTTCATCTCCACCCACCCCGCTGTATCTCTTAGACAGACTGACTGTCTTCTACTCATCTCCAAATCGATTCACTTGCTCAGCTCTCCGCTAAGACTGTTTTATTACTTCTACTACCGACATTTTCGGTCCGCTGTGAATGATCCTGCTCGGCTTGCTGTCTTCATGCAGAACAAATGGTAGTGTTTGGTTCCATCCGTACGAATAAGCCGCCTAAAATTCTAAACTCTTCGTCAACAGCGATTAATTGACAAATAGACAAGGTAGGAAACAAAAATAGAAATCATTTTCGATAAAACAATCTATATTTTTTTAGGTTCTTCATTTGTGTACTGTAAGTCAGTCAGGTAAGTGCTATACGCGATACAAGCTGGGGTGATTAGAGATATAACTGAAAAGGCAGAAGATTTTAGTAAGTTGTTATTTATTTCAGCGGTAGACTGGTTACCAACCAAGGCTATATCAGTTTGTCCTGATATTCAAATCATAGCTGGAGGGATAAATTAATACTGGAATTTGTGCGCAAGTGAATGCATCGAATTCAACTTGAATTCGAACTCGGCTCCCTGATTTCTCATACATCACCGATATCCATTGCACAACAACGAGCATATACTGAATTTTCACCCAACACGATGAACACGTGTTCTCTCAGGGTGATCCCGTGTCATGAGCGCCTTCTTCTTCTTCATCTTGTGACGTTTCCTGTCAGGACGTAGGCGATCATGGACTTCCACTTGTACCTACCTTTGTAGCTCTTAACAATTTTCATCTTGGTATCTCTCCCAAACCCCGTTTCGTCGTCTACTTGGGAGATTTCGAGTAAATATCCAGAGGTTCGATAGTCCGCTGTTTGACTCGCAATTAAGCCCGTTGTCTTTGAGCAGAGTCTGACTCAGTCGTGTTTCTGTCTATAGACAGGGGCTCAGTTCAGAAAAATAGACAATGCAAAGTACCTGGTGGTGTGGGCTGGGTAAATTTTGACCCTTGGCTCGGGAGTAAGCGCTTGGTTGTTCAATGTTAAACCCGACTTTGTGTCACGTCTCAGTTGGGAGACTTTGAGTAAATATCCATTGTTCCAAGATAGTGTTCGTTTTAGTACCGCTGGGGTCAGGCAAGACCTAACATTATGACTGTTTTTTTTTAAATTTTTTTTTTAATAATCATATCGCCTCAAGCAAGGCAGTTTATTGCCACTGTTTTGCAGGGGATTACATAGGAGGAAAGTTATGAGAAAAGTGACAGGTTATAGGGGGTGTCAGGAAGTAGGTAAGAGAAGGAATGAGAATACTCATGAGAGTGAAGTGGACGGAGAAAGAAGCATGAGAGAAAGAGAGAGAGAGTGCAGGTTAGTGAGACAGGAGATGACTATTGACTTTACATTTAAATTCTTGGAGATTGTACCTGTCGAGCAAGCAAGTAAATGGAATGGAATTCCACAGGCGTGAATTGCGAGAAAAGAAGCTGTTGAAGTCGAATTTGCGTTTACATTTTATTGGTTTCACAGTAAAAGGGTGGGACCTAGTTGCTAATCTTGTGGCTCGAGTAAATTCATATATAGGGGCACCAATGAGCTAAGTTAATCGGAGCAGAAGCCGTGAAAATATTTGTAGAAGAGACACAGGGAAGCCACATTTCGCCGGTGAGAAAGTGACTGTATCTGAAATACCAAGTCAGGATCGATCATATTACATATTCTCTATTGGATTTTGTCAAGTACCCCTAGGTGGATAGCACGGGCACCCGACCAGATATGGCAGCGGTAGATTTGTAACAATAGTGAAAATGAGGAAGTTGGGAGTGTTTTCATTGTCAAAAAAGTGCATTTTTTTTCAAGTGATTTGCTTACGCATGTGTCAATGAGACATGCAATCAAGTTAGTGACGGATGAAAACAATAGACACACAGACAGACATAGACAGATAGGCAGGCAGAATATAGAACCTAGATTTAAATTTTAAAGTTGCTTTTTGTCTGGATAAAATATCTTTCTATATGACGTATTCATTCAGAACTTTGGTGATCATGACCCTCCACAATTTCCTGTTCTTTGTAGCTCTTAATAAAATTTGTCTTTTTGTTATCTCTTCTAAACCTTGCCCCGCCATCCATTTAGCACATTCTTCTGCTGTGTCTCTTTAGGATCTAGGCAATCATGGCTCTCCACAACTTCCTGTCTTTTGTATCTCTTAATAGGTTTTATGTAATTCATTTTACACAAGCTTTCTAGCTACGTTAGGTGTTGATATCTTATCTTCAATACGTCCTCTGAGTGTCAAATTTTCCGTGCCCGCTTTTCTCATTATCTGCCCTAGAAATTTCAACTGTCTTTTCCTGATGTTAATTATAGGAGTTCTTTTTGTTTTCATTTTCTATAAAACAGCTTTGTTGCTCGCATGTTCGGTCCATTTTATTCTCAGCAGCCTTCTGTAGAACCACATTACTACTGCTTCATCTCTCACCGTCATCTGTGAGGGGATCTCCAACATTCACTGACATATAGAAGGAGTGATATTACACAATATTCAGTACTTTTCTTGGTTTCTAAAGATTTTTCTATTTCTTAATACTTTGTTAAGCTGTTGGAAGGCATTTTTGCTATCCCTGCACGCCTTCGAATTTCAGTGTCGCACTTTCCATCCTCTGTCAAAACACTTCCCAGATATTTAAATTGTTGTACTTGTTTGATTTTGATGCATTCGATTTGTAATTTTTATGTTGCACTGTTCATTAGACTAACAGCCACGCATTCTATCTTCTTGGATTTGATATTTAGTCCTTCCCTTTTCGGCCTTACAGCCTATCACGTTAAATACACCGGTTCTCGCTCGATCACCGAAGTTAAGCAACGTTGAGCCTGGTCAGTACTTAGATGGGAGACCGCTTGGGAATACCAGGTGCTGTAAGCGTTTAGTGACGGATGTGCGTTGTGGTGCAGTGAATATCGGCTCGGAAAGTGAAATCGGTGAGCCGAGTTCGAATTCCAGTTGAATACCCTGCATTCACTTAAGTACGGGTACACTTGGGAAAAGTATTAATCCGTCCCTTCCCTCCAGTTATGGGTTAAATAACAAGGGTAGGACTTGGGGGCCCTGCCCTTAAAAACGAACCCAAATGAATCTTGATACGCGAAAAGAAAAACGTATTACTAGACACAAAACAATGATAAATTGTTGAAAGCAAAAGGTATTACGAACAATAAATAAATAAAATTTAGTTGGCATTAAATGACCCGTTGAGGTTGAGATGCCATAAAAACAAGCAACCTTCCTTTTCGCTTTCTTTCATTACCTGCTGTAGAAGAAGATCTCGTAGTTTCCTTTCTATAGGTAATATATGACCTTAACCGGCAAAAATATGAGAGAGAGAGAGAGATCCCCTCGCTGGCTGAAGAAGCAAAGATCGGCTAACAACTCCTCGGCAGCTCATGCGCGTGGGCGATTTCTTTCCGGCTACCCTTCTACTCCACACAACCGTCATCGACAAAAAATAAAACTATAAGATTATATTAATATATGTACGTGTTCCTCGTTGTTTGTAAGGAGGACGGTTGTCTGTCAAGAGAAGCAGCGATGTTATCTATCTATCTATCTATCTATCTATCTAGATCTCTTCTCTATCTATCTATCTATCTATCTAGATCTCTTCTCTATCTATCTATCTATCTATCTAGATCTCTTCTCTATCTATCTATCTATCTATCTAGATCTCTTCTCTATCTATCTATCTATCTATCTAGATCTCTTCTCTATCTATCTATCTATCTATCTATCTAGATCTCTTCTCTATCTATCTATCTATCTATCTATCTATCTATCTAGTTAGATCTCTTCTCTATCTATCTATCTACCTATCTATCCATCTAGTTAGATCTCTTCTCTATCTATCTATCTATCTATCTATCTATCTATCTATCTCTCTTATCTATCTATCTATCTATCTATCTATTTAGATCTCTTCTCTATCTATCTATCTATCTATCTATCTATTTAGATCTCTTCTCTATCTATCTATCTATCTATCTATTTAGATCTCTTCTCTATCTATCTATCTATCTATCTATCTATCTATCTATTTAGATCTCTGCTCTATCTATCTATCTATCTATCTATCTATCTATCTATCTATCTATCTATCTAGATCTCTTATCTATCTATCTATCTATCTATCTATCTATCTATCTATCTATCTATCTATCTAGATCTCTTCTCTATCTATCTATCTATCTATCTATCTATCTATCTATCTATCTATCTTTCTTTCTTTCAGTCGTCATTATTCCCACTCTTCCTTCTTCATTCATCTTTACATTTCTCTTCTCCCTGCCATTACATCACATAATTCATAATGTCCTCCTCGACATACAAAGCAATCAAGCCAGTATCACGTGATTCTGTTCTTTACTTTTCCTTTCTACTCTAAGAAAGCAATTATTTGTTTTGGCTTCCGTTTATGTTCGTCAGACGGACGTCTTAATCTATGTGTGTTGTGCGTTGTGGTGCAGTGGATATCGACTCGGAACGACAAATCGGCGAGCAGAGTTCGAATTCGAATTCCGTTTTCACTTACGTACAAAAACCCTTGGAAAAGGTATTAATCCGTCTCTTCCCTCCAGTTATGGGTTAAATAATCGGACAGATTGGGTTCTATAGCCTTGGCTGGCAACCAGTTTACCGCAGAACGGAATGGTAACCTACTGCGGGATAATCTTCTGCTCGTCAGTCATGTCTCGAAAGAGACATGATAGCCTAAAGTGTGTATCACGTATGACACTTAAGAAACTGAATCTATTAATATGAAAAACAATTAGAAAAAATATTTCCGGTCTCTGTGCCTATTTTGGAGCTACAAATCATAGGCAAAATTTAGAGCATCTCGACATGATGTAATGGTTAACCAGCTTGTCTCGCTAAGACCTATTACAACTGAGTAGTGAGTTTGATCCTCTCTGGGTACCCTGTACTTACGGATTCATGCCACATCTAAGCGTCGTTTAGAAGATCAACTTGCAATTGAAGAGTTTTGTAATTTGCTTGAAAGATTGTGTATATTAGGTGCATGGGTAGGTCTTGAAGGCTATC
Organism: Ascarosepion bandense; assembly: GCA_037127315.1. Taxonomy (NCBI): domain Eukaryota; kingdom Metazoa; phylum Mollusca; class Cephalopoda; order Sepiida; family Sepiidae; genus Ascarosepion; species Ascarosepion bandense. The sequence continues at coordinate 1,801,950 of JBBBDQ010000685.1, read as the reverse complement.
ACAATGCGTTCAGTAAAATAAATGAAGTTAAAGAAGGTGTTGGTATTACCTATTTATTATTTATTAATATTTCGAGATCAAAATCTCATCTTTAGAATGGTAAGAAATCTTGTTTTCACGTCCGTCCGCTTGTGAACCGTGCCTATCAACGAATGGCCATTCTTCGCTGCTACTGTTGTCGTTAATTGTAGTGAGTGTGTGTGTGCGTGTCTGTAGTGTTTGAGCATGTGTGTGTGTGTGTGTGTGTGTGTGTGTGTGTGTGTGTGTGTGTGTGTGTAGTACGTGTACATTGACCGATAGAAGGATTTGGCTTTTTTGCTTCTTTGTTAAAGTAGGCGCCGTTTTACGAACTGGTGATATCTGTCTACTTTAATTTATCGTTCATACATGCGCGCGTTGACGCGACGCGTTGGCTGATAACATGATTTGGCATTTTCGCACCTCTGTCAGAGTGGTAGTGGGCGTCGTTTTAAGACTTGGTGTTATAGCTATCCACTTTAATTCAGAGGCGTGTTTATTGCTAGATTTTTTTTTTCTATCCGGTATTCGTTCTCTTGCATTTGATATTATTCCTTTCTTTCCGCTTTATTTCACTATCTGCTGTAGGAGTTCTTGTAGTTTCCTTTCTATATCTGTTATCAATACTGATCTGCATAGTTTACGTTAAGCTGGTGGCTATCAATAGTATTAATTCTAATTTTCTCAGAATCGCCTCATTGTATCCGGTGAGAAGACATATCCTTGTCATCCACTCCTCTCTTTTTTGTATATTCGCTGAAATTTTCTATCCTTATGCAGGCTGATTGTTGCCACATTAATTATTCTAACATTCTTCTTCTTCTAGGTATCGTGTCCCTTCAGATTGTATGTGATGATGGCCCGCCACATCCTCCTAACTCTTCTGGCTTTTAAAACTTTTCTCTTACTAGTTCTTTCGAACCTTGGTCTGCCAACCACCTACTTAAACCCATCAAATATGTAACACGTTGCTTTCCTTTTACTCTCTTTTCGTTTTGTGAGTATCAGATTCTCCAATCCCTCTTTTTTAATTACGTATTCCAGAAACTTCAGCTGCCTCTTCCTGGTGTGAAGTATAAGTTCCTTTTGGATTCCATTCTCTCCAAAACATGTAAGGTCCATAATATTCTCAGCATCTTTCTGTAGAACCACATTTCAGTTGCTTTAAGTTTTTTCTTCATTTTTGGTCAGATTGTCTTTATAGGAGGACTGATATCGCATAACAGTCCATGACACCTTTCTTTGTTTCTAACAGAATCTTCCTGTCTCTCAATATTCTGTTTAGCTTTTTAGAATGCGCCCTTGGTCATACGAATACGCCTTCGGATCTCAGTGTCACACTTTTTGTTCTCTGTTAAAACACTCCACGGGTATTTAAATTTATGTTAGACAGTTAAGTGCCATACGTGATACACGCTTTGGGCGATTATGTCTTGAAAGAGACAATACTGACTGGGCAGAAGATTATCCCGCAGTAACTTGCCATTGCTTTCTGCGGTAGACTGCTTGCCAGCCAAGGCTATAGAACCCAATCTGTCCTGTTATTTGACTCATAGCTAGAAGGGGAAGAGCTGTATTATATTATTATGTAGTAATTAGTGGGGGATCAGTTTATTACTTCATAACAATATAAGACTGTTCCCCCACTTTATGACCTATAGAAGCCTTAATCATGTTTTCAACTATTATATTCAGTCAGTCAGTTAAGTGCCATACGTGATACACGCTTAGGCGATCATGTCTCGAAAGTGACATGACTGCGCAGAAAATTATCCTGCAGTAGGTTGCCATTGTTTTTTGCGGTAGACTGGTTGCCAACCAAGGCTATAGAACCCAGTCTGTTCTATTAATTAGCCCATAACTGGAGAGAAGAGACGGATTAATACCTTTTCCAAGTGTATTTGCGCGTAAGTGAATACAAGGGATTCAGCTGGAATTCGAACTCGGCTCCCCGATTTCTCGTTCCGAGCCGATACCACTGTACCACAACGCACATGCACACAACGCGCATGCAAATTACATGTCGAAAATACTAAAATCATGATCGCCCTAGTGTGTATCACGTATGGCACTTAACTGACTGAATTTGCATGTTGGGCTTTTCTTTCTGCTGATGATCAAGTTTGCAATATCTTTCCCAAATAGGTAATACGAAATACGAATTCTTGAAGTTTTTTAGCGATATTTTTAGAAGTGTTGACATTGGAGCTACGCGGCTCGTGACAAGATCGCACGCTTTGAATTTATTAGTCACCAGTGACGTGAACTTTATAATGTCAAAATATGCTGACGGATAAATTAATTAGTACATATGAAATGGATAGATATGAAATCCGACAGCAAGAAGTTATAAGAACATTTCTACAACAAGCATCCACACCCATGTGAACAAAACATTCCTTTCTTCAAAATGGTTGAGATAAGGATCTTTCCTAACAGTGACTAAATCTATATTTTTCATATTGTTATTAGTAAGTCATGGTTTGGATCTTTACACCCTGAATGGATATTTTATATTTTATTTTTATTTTAAAAATATGTTTACATTTGGAACTCATTTTTCATATACGCTCGGTTTAGTCACATCACGTTGAAGCACCGGTTTCCGTATGTTCTTCAAAGTTAATCAACGTCGATCCTGCTCAGTACCTAGATGGGCGACCGCTTTAGAATACGAGGTACTCTAACTTAGGATGTGTGGGTGGTGTAATGCATAACAACTCGGAATAGAAAAACAGAGAGGTGAGTTCTAATTCTAGTTGGGATTATTATATTCATTTAGGCGCGGATATCCTATATATAATACAACCATACACACACACACACATACACATACATATATATATATATATATATATATATATATTATAAATTATATTTTAGAACATGTACATAATTTTCTATATATCCACTACAAATAGTACATTTGTTTCGACATTGAAACTTCAATGTCTCATCAGGCGGTGTGGACAGGAATGGAAGCCTCTTTTCTTATATTTGGTCAGTTGTGTGTGGGATGTTGACAGGAATGGAAAAAGGCTTTCCATTCCTGTCCATAAAGAGGATTTCCATTTCTGTCCACACCACCTGAAGAGACATTGTAGTTTCAATGTCGAAACAAATGTACGATTTGTAGTGGATATATAAAAAATTCTGTACATGTTCTAAAATATAATTTATAATAAATATTCACAGCCCTATATATTATATATCGAGCACTGTTTTAAATTAATGTTTTGGACGTTGTAAAATTTTTTTTTCTTCGTTCTTTATTCACTCGGATATATATATATATATATATATATATATATAAGAAAAAAGTACGAGACGCCGTGAACGTTTTGTTTAAAGTATAGGTTTTTTTGTTGTTATTGTTATTAATATTACTTGCTTTTTCGTATGATATATTAAGTGCCCACAATGGTATTTGCGCCTGTACACGTGTTTTGAGTCTAAGGCTGACACTCTTCGAGCGAGTAAATTTGTCAATTTATAAATTGAGATACCGTTTGTTTTTCTGATGGACGAAATATCGTGTATATATATATATATATATATATATATATATATATATGTGTGTGTGTGTGTGTGTGTGTGTGTGTGTGTGTGTGTGTGTGTGTGTGTGTGTGTGTGTGTGTGTGTGTGTCACACTTGCGCATTAAAACGCTTCCGTTTTGTCAGTCACCTTTCGTTGTCAAGAAAAATCTTTGCACTAATATGCAAACTTTGATTTCGTTTTTATACTTCAAAGTTGTTTTCAGCGATTTTGATTCAATTCCAATCTAAGGGTTGTTGTTTTTCGAATACTATTTTTTGCAATGGTTCGCGAATTTTTATTTTTTTTTTAGCGTGTTTAAATTTAGTGTGTCTTAGGTTTTACATGTTGTTTTGTTGAGGAAAGGCTTGTGTTTTTTTTAATATTTATTTCTGCATCCTGAGCGTGTCATAATTTATTTTATGGTAGAGAGGCATTACTCTGAATTTACTTTTACTACATTCGTGTAAATGTTGGGAAACCTACAATTTCCCGTTATTGGTTAGTTTAATGTTACTTTTCTGCAAAGCTATTCTTTTATTCAAGCCTTGTGTCGCCCCCACGTATAATTTTAGCGCATGCATCGCATTTTAGAGCATAAATTACGTTTTCGGAGTTAGATCTCAGATTTGTTATTACTTCGAATGTAGATGTGCTTTCGAACTTGAAATGGTTATTATGTTGCATACCCTACACTTTTTTTTGTTGCATTTTGTGACCCCCCCCCCCCCGTGTTGCGTGTTGCTCGAATTTTGATGCGGTTAGGATGTTTTTTCAAATTTTCGGGTTGGCGTTTGCTTTTAATTATTTTAGTTGTCTTTGAGATTGCCTTCAATTTATCATTTTTGTTGAATAATTCTATGTGTCTTTTTACCTTTGTAAATAATTCTGGGTTGATTTTGTTGCGGGTGGAGACAAATGCGAGAATGTTTTCTTCTTTTTCATGTCCTTTTTTTTTTTTTCTTGATTCCGGAGAGATTCTAATGGTATTTCTTCTGCCAGTTGGAAACCCTTCTTTATTGGTGGACTGGGGTATCCTCTTATTTGTAGTGCTTGTTTGTAGTTCCTTTAAGCGCATTTTACGAAGGGTTTTGTTAGATACTATTGTGCGAATTCGTCGTGCTAAGGAGTAGGAGTAGATTTTCGACAATTTTTAGAGTGGTGACTCTTGAAATCGAGGTATTGTAGGGTGTCTGTGGGTTTATGGTAAATGTCTGTGATGATGTAATTGTTTTCATCTTTTATGAGTATGTCTAGGAATGGCTATTCATTATAGCTATCATCTAGTGTGAACTTAGTTTTGGGGTGTAAGTTTTGGAGTAGAGTGTGTAGTTTATTTATGTCTTCCCATATTGATCTCTAAAAGCTAAACAATCATCTAGATATATATATATATATATATATATATATATATATATATATAATAATAATAAAATCGACTCAGTACGTATCCAAATCTTAAAATCTTACACAAGTAATCTTTAAGGACTACGAATAACCGGCAGAATCTAAGTCCGTTATTGTCCGCCGCTATAAAGCTTTGGACAATGAGGGGAAAAAAAAAAGAAAACTGCGGAGCACCGACAATACATACAGTACTTCACAGTAAAGAAAAAAACCCTCAAACGGAACGAACCACAAAGAAAGAAAAGTGCTCGATACAAAACTAACCAAAAAGGATTAACCAAGAGGCAGTGACGTAGAGCAAAAACGTTGACGAGCCGTTGTGCGAAACCGCGGTAGGTCTTGGCGATCTTGCGATTTTTTCTCGTGTATATATATATATATATATATAGGCAGTCAATTTTCTGTTAGGCATATCAGATTAAATAAATTGCAAACATTGTGACTGCTTATTTTGAATTTTCACATTTTAATGAACACTAAGCAATTTGTCAACCATTACATTTGAAGTAAGAAGAAAATTTGGAGGTTGTCTGTGGGTTCATGGTAAATGTCTTTGTCTGTGGGTTCATGGTAAATGTCTTTGCTGATATAATAGTTTTTGTTTTTTATAACTATGTCTAGGAAGGATAATTCTTTATAGCGATATTCTAGTGCGAACTTAATTTTGGGGGGGAAGTTTTGGAGTTGATAGTGTAGTTTATGTGGTTCTACAGAAGGATGCTACGGATATCATGGACTGAGCATGCAAGCAACGATGAGGTTTTGGAAAGAATGGTAACAAAAAGGAAATTGTTACTGAGCGTCAGGAAGAGACAACTGAAGTTCCTGGGGCACGCAATGACGAAGGAGACCCTGGAGAACCTGATACTGACTGGTCAGATAGAAGGAAAGAGAGACAGAGGAAGGCAGTGGATAACATATTTGCAGAGTCTGATCAGGTGGATGACGGTACGGGGGTTGTCAGGAGCAACAGGAGCAAACATACTAAGAGCCACCAGAGATAGTGAGTCGTGGAAAACCATGATCGCCTACTTCCTGAAGGGACAGGGCACATAGAAGAAGAAGAAGAAGAATGTTGATCTCCAAAAGATAAAACAATCATCTAGACATAACTTCCATGATCTAGTGAATTCTGTTTGTATGACTTCTCCATATTTATGTCCTATTTGGTTGTATAGGTTTTTTCTAGACATGCTAGTGTGAGTGTTGCATATGTCGGTGACATTTTTGTCCCCGTCGCGATACCTGTTGTTTGAACATAATTTTGGTTGTTAAATTGGAATAAATTATTGTCTAAAATTACATCTATTCTTTGTAAAATAATTTATTTTGTGAAGCGTGTGGGAAGTATTTCTGGATGCTTTCAATACAAAATATAATAACCTGTTTCCCTAGTTCATGGAGTATGTTGCTGTGCAGGCAGATCAGGTCAAATATTATATATGTATGTATGTATTCACACACACACACACACACACACACACACACACACACACACACACACACACACATATATATATATATATATATATATAAGAGAGAATGGTAACCCATGAAGCCGGAGAGGAAATTCTAAAAGATTATATCTAAATAATATAAAATATCAATTGTTAAGCAGAAAAAGTTTCAGTTTCGAATTTAGCCTTGGTAGTAGACTGACAACCCTAGAAGTTATGCCAGGATTCTACATCGGATGCCATAATTTAAACAATATAAGGTACACAGATGACACAGTGCTGATAGCAGACACGGAAAGGAAACTACAAGACCTCCTACAGATAGCTGAAGAGAGTGACAAGAAAGGACTACAAATAAACTGCAAAAGAACTGAATGCATGGTATTCAGCAAAAAGGGCAGCTCAAAATGCCAAATACAGGTGAGGGGCACTAAAATCAAGCAGTTACAAAAATTTAAATACCTGGGAAGTGTTACAACAGAAGACGGGAAGTGTGACACAGAGATCCGAAGTGCGAATTGGCATGGCGAAGGAAGCATTCCAGAAGTTGAGTAAAGTATTAAGAAACAGGACAATTTCGCTAGAAACAAAGAAAAAGTACTAGATTGCTATGTGATGTCAGTTCTTCAATATGGCAGTAAATGCTGGACAACATCATCGAAGATGAAGGAAAAACTTGAAGCAACTGCAATGTGGTTTTACAAAAGGATGCTGCGGATATCATGGACAGAGCATGTGAGCAATGACGAGGCTTTGGAAAAGGATGAAAACGGAACGGAAATTAATACTGGGCATCAGGAAGAGACAACTAAAGTTCCTGGGATATGCAATGAGGAAGGAGGGCTTGGAGAATCTGATACTAACAGGCCAGATGGAGGGGAAAAAGAGACAGGGTAAAGCAGCGGATAACATATTTGAAGGGCCTGATCAGGTGGATGATGGAACGATGTTTGCGTGTTGCAAGAGGAGAAAGCGTGCCAGAAGACATCAGGGATAGGGAGATGTGGAAAACTATGATCGCCTACGTCCTGAAAGGACATAGCATATATAAGAAGAATATTTGTGACTGTAAGTGTATTATTATCTGTTCCCTTTTCTCTTTCTATCCTTTTAAACTTCTCTTTCCCTTTTGTTCTTTTATAATTTTATTTCTCTGTGCTTATTTTCAGTATATCTATTCCTATCCTTTTTTGTGTGTCTATATGTTCTCTTCTAATAATTGTTTTGTGCATTTAATACATTCGTGATTTAATACATGGATATATCCTGTCTGTGTGCTTATTTTGTATATGTTTATTCCTATCATTCTTTTTGTGTGTGTATATATTCTTTCCTAAAATTGTTTTGTGTATATGTGTGATTTAATGTATGTATTCATTATTCCGTATGTCTTTATATGTGAATTGATGTTTATATTCTCAAGTGATTTCCGGTTAAAATGATACAATGTTGACTTCCTTTGACTAAAATCGTTTTCAGAACATTCTGAGTGAAATTAATATTTATTTTTTTTCAATGATCTGAGTGAGATAGTCTAAAAATTTTCGACTGCCGAAATAAATTCAGAATGTAAAAGTTTATTAATGTTTTCTTCTATAATGTATCGAGGCAGCAGATAATTTTCTAAATATATACTGTTAAATATAAGAGACAACGATTGTCTATTATGTTTAATCATGAGCCGTTCTAAACGTCGTAATTTGCCTTTAATTTCAGGTGAAAATAAAGACAAAAATTCTCCAACATTTGGGTAATTTTTTATGAAGTTGGTTATAAGCTTTTGTCTCACATGAGTCATCTTCAGAGAGGTTATTAAGACGATAGCACAATAACATACACCATCACCGACGATTTTATTTTGTGTTGATATAAAACTTTGCTAAGCAACGGCAACAGTTACCAAAATTAGCAAACTCAGTTCGTAAATTTGTAATGCTGTTCTATGACGTCACACCACGTGAGAGCTTGAAATGTTAATTGAACCGTATATTTAAATGCAATGTAATGTTTTATGACCAGATTTAAACGTGATTTTATTAAGTGTGGATTGTTTGGATTTATGGTCTCCAATATCTGAAGGTTCTTTTTACTTTATGTATGAGTGAGGATTATTGTATTGTTGACTAATATATATATATATATATATATATATATATATATATATGTATATATATATATATGTATGTGTGTGTGTGTGTGTGTGTGTGTGTGTGTGTGTGTGTGTGTTCAGCACGTACACTTAATAGTCTGAGTGATAAATGCAATCTGTGCTTAGAAAAAATTTTAAAATATCATAATCAAATGTTACTTATTAACGTAACTAGTTCATTAGCAAGTGTCGTCATAGAAGTAGATTTAAATTCACTTAATAAGTTAATATTCCTAATTTAATTGTTATATTAATTTTAACCTAAATTTATTGATACCGGTTATAGTTTATATCTATGCACGTGATACCTTAAGTCTATTCTTACCGGCTACCCTTGACCTCTAGGGAAAATGCTGCCTTCCCTTCACTCCTATGTTTAGCCTCCTACTATTCTCCATCTCTTCCCTTTTTAGCCTCTCTATTTCCCAACCAACCCTCCTTGCCTTTTCCTTCTTTTAACGAACCTTTATTACCGGTCACACTAATATTTTTCATTTTACGTCCGGCTGGATTTGAATAAAGCGGGTTCTAAGAACCTGTAGAAACGGCTATGCCCCAAATGTATCCGTGCATAGAATACTGCTATCATATCTGGTCAGGCGCTTCTACTGTTCATTTCAGTGTTCTCGACAAGCTCCAAAGCAGAATTTGTAACGTGATAGGCCCGAACTTGGCAGCTCGACTCCAGCCACTTTCTCACCGACGGGATGTGGCTTCCCTCTGTCTATTCTACAAATATATTCAAGGCTTCTGCTTCAACGAACTTAAGTCACTGGTGCCACCACCACAAGAATTTACTTGTGCAACCAGACTGGCAACAAGGTCTCACCCACTTAGATCAACCAAATGCAGCCGTCAGTTCTACTCCAGCAGCTTCTTTTCACGTACTTCCCGCCTGTGGGACTCTCTTCCGTATTCTTGCTCTCCTGATAGTTAAAATTTCCAGGTATTTAAATGCAAAGTCAATTTTTATTGAGAAGACCGAAGAAAGCTACATTATGGTGGATGTAAAGAAACTTAAGCCAAAAGTCCAGGTCAGCAGCAAAAATATTGTTGATTCTTCTTTAGTTTTGATCAAGAATATCTAAATATACAGCAGAAGAACTGGACCATATGGAACAGTAATACTCAAAAGATGGATGTTTAGTAGAGTTATAAATCTATAGTAGAGGTTCTGGAGAGAAAAATATCTACCACGACACAGTGAATCAAATTTCATAGCAGCAAACTTAGCAATGTATTCAATATAATATTTCTATATTATGTTAGCTGAGAATGTTAACTCAAAAAACGCCATGAATCACTGTCCTAAAGGTTAACATCTCAATAGCTAAATCCATTGCTCGGAAGGTTGGGTCACTGTGTCGGACCAGGAAGATTTTTTACGCCTGATACCATCTTGCACATATGCAAATCAACCATCCGTCTGTGCATAGAATACTGCTGTCATATATGGTCAGGCACCCCTGCTGTTCATTTCAGTGTTCTCGACAAGCTCCAAAGGAGAATCTGTAATGTGATAGGTCCTGACTTGGCAGCTCGACTCCAGCCACTTTCTCACTGGCGGGAAGTGGCTTCCCTCTGTCTATTCTACAAATATATTCATGGCTTCTGTTCCGACGAACTTAAGTCACTGGTGCCCCTGCCACAAGAATTTACTCGTGCAACCAGACTAGCAATAAGGCCCCAACTATTGACAGTTAGATCAACCAAATGCAGCCGACAATTTTACTTCATCAGCTTTTTTTTTCGCACTTCTCACCTGTGGAACTCCCTTCCATATACTTGCTTTCCTGAAGGCTACAACATCCAGGAATTTAAATGCAATGCAATGTCCATTTCTTACCTTCTTGACTCCAGTCCTTTCTACATTACCCCGTGTGTCTTGTTCTTTACCTTTCTCTCTTCCTTCGCAACTGTCTTCCCACCTGTGTTTCCATCCTTCTCTTGCCCTTTCTTTGACACCTGGTTCGTCTTTCTCTTCACTCTCCTCCTGTCTAAACCTTTAACTCTTATGTAGCCCCCTGCGCATCATTGAAAACGATTAATATATATATAAAACGATCAATATATATATAGTCATCCGCAGACAATTGTTTCGCCGTATCACAGCTCATCGGTACGGTTAGACATTCGAGTGCTTTTAACCCACGATTGAAACCCGACCGAATTGGCATCAGTCGGCGATTCTAACTCTGAGCTACGAGCGCTCGGTAGAAGGAGGTAGACTTTTAGTGCATGACGTATCATACGCCAGTAGCCAGAGTGCTCTAATTTATTACTGAATGAGCGATGCGTAGATGCTAGAGTAGTTACTATTTTTTCAAAGTCTACCATTCTTCCAGAGTGCTCAATCAGGGTATGTGAGCGTAAATATATATACATATAAGGCTGAATTAAGATTATCATTTGAAATCAGATGACTCAAAAGATGAAAGTTTAGAAGCCATCAATTTACCCTATTGTTTTTCTTAAAACGATTTTAAATTGCTCTGGTTTACATTTTTCAAATATTGTGCATGCATGCAGTAAGCTTGGATCTGAGGCTGGCGTAATGGGTAACGTTTCGTAATTGTAAATCGGAGATCGAATTCTACTTCCAGTTGAGTTCGTTGTATTCATTTGCGCGCAAATACCCCTGGGAAAGATATGAATCCACCTCTACTCTCTCCAGCAATGGGTTAATTGGTACAACATTTGTAAGTGAAATATAATCATCTGCAAAAGATTTCTACAATATAAAAATATTTTCTGGCGTTATATAAACTTCAAAAGGTTGATAAACTGTAAAAAAATCAATCAAATCAAGTTGTTGGAAAAATAGCACTGCAGAGGTTATGCCGGGATAACTCGTCCACAGTTAAAAAAAAATAGAGGCAAACAATTTTTTAGAACAGATGTGGTGAAATGTTTGCTATGATTGTCTCGCTAGACCAATTAGTTCTATATAGCGAGTTCGATCCTCACTGAGTTCCCATACTTTCGGCCTTGGGCTACGTCTAATTTATGCTTAGACAATTACATTATTAACCTTGGAACACGGTCCTGATCAATGAAACAAATAGTGTCGGTATCAGATACTTCACGACCGTGTTACAGGGTTAATAATACAGCTGTTGATTGTTTTTTTGTTTCGTGGTTTAACGACCTATTAACCCTTATGGGATCATTTTAAGGTCATAACCAATGATTTTGGGTAAGGTTATTTTATTTTACAACATTTTTCTTTTTCGATAATCAAGATTCATTGGGATTTGTTTTTAAGGGCAGGGTCCCCAAGTCCTACCCTTGTAATTTAACCCATAACTGGAGGGAACGGACGGATATTTCCCAAGGGTACCAGTGCTTAAGTGAATGCAGGGTATTCAACTGGAATTCGAACTCGGCTCACCGATTTCTCTTTCCGAGCCGATATCCACTGCACCACAACGTACATCCGTCACTAAACGCTTACAGCACCTGGTATTCCCAAGTGGTTACCCATCTAAGTACTGACCAGGCTCAACGTTGCTTAACTTCGGCGATCGTGCGAGAACCGGTGCATTCAACGTGATATGGCCGTAAGCATGCACATCCGTCACTAAACGCTTACAGCACCTGGTATTCCCAAGTGGTTACCCTGTTGATTGTCTAAGAACAAATAAATAAATAAAATTCTAGCCTAAAAAGCTTAAGACAGTGATAACTATGCATAGCCGGTCTTTTATTTTTAGACTCTGAAGAATGGACGAGAATACTTGGCATAATCCCCATCCACCAGGAAAATTCTAGCGAGAATCTACAGTATGATCCGTTAAAGTGTTGAGCAAATATTTTAATACTGATGCCGTCTGTTGTTCAATCGATGTTATTTTCTTGCCGTTTTGGCAGCGGATTTATCTTCTTGAAGAGAAGGATACGAACCGAATAAAGCACGTCTTATTCTATATACCGTGTACCTTTAGGACGTGTACGATCATGGCTCTCCACAACTTTGTGCCTTTTGTAGCCCAGAAGTAACATTTGATTATAATATTTCTGAATTTAATCTTTTCTACTAAACACAGATTACATTTATTACTCAAACTGTTGTATATATATATATATATATATATATATATATATATAGCAAATAGCAAACCTAGAGAGCCAACGAACCTATCAAGGTTTCACCAAATTGGATCTTCAGGAAAAGTTGGCTAAAATAAGAAACTCCGAAATCCACGTGATCGAAGCATATATATATAGCCATCCCAGGATTGAAACCCGACCGAAATGGCGTCAGTCGGCGACTCTACCCCTGGGCTATGGGCGTTCAGTGGAAGTAGGCAAACTTTTTAGCGCATATCATTATATGCGCCCAATAGCTAGAGCGCTCTATATATATATATATATATATATATATATATATATATATATATATATATATATATACTCTACCGGCTATAATTATTAGGCCACCCCATTTTTAAAAGAAATGATGTATTTCATACCATTTTTATTATTTATTGTCAACTGGATAATTCTAAATGAAAATAGAATGCTTATTATGACTTTGCAAAATTTTACAAGGCAACCAGGAAGCCTTTGTTTTGGCCAGCCAATAAGAAGAAGAGACTAGCATGGGGAAGAGAGCACAAAAACTGGACACCAGAACACTTCATTTGATGCACATATTATTGTGCAGTATTAACAAAGAAAAATTCTGTTTTAATTTAGAATTTTCCACTTGGCAATAAATACGAAAAATAGTATGAAATACACCATTTCTTTTAAAAAAAAACTGGGGTGGCCTCATAATTGTGGCCGGTAGTGTATATATATATATAGCAAATCTACAGGGTGCGATGGGTAAATTGTCGCTATTTGCCTTGTAAAATGTTGCAAAATAATAACAAACGAACCATTCTATTTTCATTTAGAATTATCCACTTGGCAATAAAAATAGTATAAAATACACCATTTCTTTAAAAAAAAAAACTGGGGTGGCCTCATAATTGTGGCCGGTAGTGTATGTTGAGAAGAAACTTCATCACATTAATAAACTTTTATACATTCTGAATTTATCTCGACAGTCTAAAAATTTTATATTGCTTCATTCAGACCGTTTAAAAATAAATTCATGGGTATTCTAAAAACGGTTTTAGTCAGAGGAAGTGAACATTGTTTCATTTAAACCAGAAACAAATAGAAAACACAAACACCAAATCACATATATACTCAATACAGACACACGGAAAAAAGAATTAAAATTTGTCTTTTTGTTATAATCTCTTAATCGCTGTTCTTTCAACCATTCGCACAAGTTCGTTTAGTATGTTACGCTCTTTTTTCTTCTGTCCCATTTGCTTTAAAATATGTCCTGTGAGTTTCAAATTCTCCAAGCCTACTTTCCTTATTAAGTGCCCTAGAAATTTAGACTGTTTTTTTTCTAAGTACATGCAGCCCTTTTGTTTTCATTTTCTGTAAAATTTTATCGTTGTTCACCTCTTCAGTCCATGATATTCTCATCCCCCTCCTGTAGAGCGACTTTTCTGCTGTCATAGGCTCTACAGGTGGAGAACCGATATTAAAATTCCCAATTAATCCTGCTTTCCGGTTTTTCTGTGGTTGCCTAAGCAGAACATTTCCCCCGTCTCCATGGCCCTGATGTTATTCAATGGATAGACAGAAGATATTAATCCCGCTTTCCTTTCTTTTTTTTTTTTATCTAAGCAGAACATTTCCCCTGTCTCTATGGCCCTGATGTTTTCCAGTGGATAGTCAGAAGCCAATACAGCTCGGTACCGATTCGTCACAAGAGTTGCCACAGCGAAACATTAATTCCGTAGTTGAATTCAATGTTGTCATTCTCCTATTTGCCCATAGTTTTGAATTCAGAGTCTATCCTACTTCTAGACTGGTTGCCACCCAAGGCATTCCGTCGTACTATTTACCCATACCTGGAGGGAGGAAAGATAGATTCATAATATCAGCAGTGTTAGGAGTATTAGCACGTGAGTGAATGTAATAACTCGAGTGGAAGTCGAACTCTGTTCTCCAGTTTCTTAATCCGAGCCTCTATCCATTACTCTACCGTGCCTCCTGATAAGCACTCATAGTTCTAAGAAAGAAGATTTGGATTCCTACCTTTCCCGGGACTAGTAGTACGTAAGTGAATGTAATGAACTCGACTGCAATTTCAACTCGGCTCTCCGATTCCCCAACCCGAGTGGCAATCAGCGCCTTTATAAAACATGATAATGATAATGTTTTACTTTCGGTTGAAATATATGTAAGTTTTTTTTTTTAATCATATCACCCCGAGCAAGGCGGTAACGCCACTGATGTGCACGGGGCTACGTAAGAGTGAAAAGATTGGAAAAGAGAAAATTGGAAACCACATCCTAAACAGGAAACAATGGATGAGCCTCTTCACCTGTTCAATAGACGTGGGTGGAGTATGAACCGGACGATAGTTTAGTCTGTCTACTCCAATTGAAAAAAAAAAGAAAAGAGTGAAAAGATTGGAAAATAGAAAGCCGGAAACCAGATCCTAAACAGGGAACAAGGGATGAAACTCTTCGCCTGTTCAATAGATGTGGGTGGAGTGTGAACCGGGCGATAGTTTAGTCAGTCTACTCCAATTGAAAAAAAAAAAGAAAAGAGTGAAAAGATTGGAAAAGAGAAAGCCGGAAACCACATCCTAAACAGGGAACAAGCCTCTTCACCTGTTCAATAGATGTGGGTGGAGTGTGAACCGGGAGTTACTCCTTGAAACATTTTTTTTTTAATGAAATCAGTTTTCCCCAGTTGAAAATTACACTTGTAGCTGTTTTTAATACTAATGGTGATTTCTTTCCAATCTTTTTTATTTTATTTTCGGTAGTGTGGACAAATGAACAGCTTCATTATATAATTATTTTCTTTTCAACTTCCATGTCCAACATGACCAAAAAATCGGGAATTTTTAAAATGTCTATTGGAAGACATGAGCAAGTGGCAGCACTGCGAAACAGTGGCCTCACGAAGTAAACACTCTGTCATTTCAGTAACCATGGATCAAGATGAATTTTTCAGCAAGTTATGGATGTCAGATGAGACCCATTTTCATCCCACAGGTTACATGAATAAGCAGAACTAACGTTGCTGGGCAGATACAAATCCTAATGAAGTTCATGAGCGCCCTTTACACCCTAATAAAGTGACAGTATGATGTGCTGTTTCATTACATGGGATCATCGGACATCATTTTTTTTAAAAATGAACAGGGGATCTCAGTCACTATCACTGTCTCAACAACATATTTCAAAAATGTATTTGTACATGAGGACGTCATTTACAGGACGTAATTTTAAAAAATGAAAATTCCATCATTGTTTCTTAAATGGCATGTTTTAAGATTTCTATTACTTTGAATAAAATATTTTTCTTACATCACTCTTGTTTTTATTGGATTGTTAAAAAGTTCTCGTTTTTTGGGGGGTTACCCTGTATTACTCATCTTTATTGTTGCTGCTGGTGTGTCATTTTTACTCGGTAAAATTCGTTTTTCGTAGGCTTAAGGCAAAATCACGTGGAAATATCGGCTCTCAGACGATGACCGAAGTGAAGCAACGTCGAGCCTTGTTAATACCTAGATGAGAGACCGGTTTGAAATAGTAGATACTGTAATTCTCCTTTTCCACCGTTGAATATAACACGGAAACACCACTCCTCACCTATTCGATAAAAATTCCTTGGTTTCCCTATATTTGATGTAGAACGCAAAGAAGGAGCAGCTAACAAAAAGTTGGAATACCTCCCACTCTGATCCAATGATGACAAGCATATTCCACATAGAATACGTATTTTTAGTTTCGCAGATATATTTTTTTTTATTTAGGGCAATTCAGTCGCACGGAATGTTCAACAGTCTATCCCGTACAAGAATTGTATTTAACGTAGTCCTGGGTATGGTGATGAACTGCATTCTTTGGCAAGGCACCCAGCGGAAAGTATCAAGAGATTGGAGGTTTCAAGACCTGTAAAACCAGCTCTTTATTGCTGTTGCTCCAAGGTCTACCCTGAAACGGGGTGATGGTGTCAGTTATGGGAAAATAATGACTCCCCACAAAAAAGAAAAAGACCAAGAAAACATAAAAATACATTTTTTTAATCGTATCACCCCGAGCAAGACGGTAACGCCACTGATGTGCAGGAGGCTACATAAGAGTAAAATGATTAGATAGGAGAAGAGTGAAGAGAAAGACGAACCAGTTAGAGAGGAGCAAGAGAAGGATGGGAATACAGGTGTGATGACAGTTGCAAAGGTAGAGAGAAAAGAAAGGATATACAGGGTGGTGTGGAAAGAACTAGAGTCAAGTGGTTAAGAGATGAGTATTGACATTGCATTTAATTTCCTGGAGATTGTAGCCGCCAGGAAAACAAGAATATGGAAGCGAGTTCTACAGGCGGGAAGTTCGAGAAAAGAAGTTGCAGGAGTAGAAATGTCGTCTGCATTTGGTTTCTCTAACTGTGAATGGGTGAGATAAAGGAAAAATACCATGAATATATTTTTATAGCAAAAATTATATCAATATATATATCTATAGTAGATTTACTAACAATACATTTTATAGCAAAATGACTAACAGTATATTTTATTTATAGTCGAAGGCATACAGTTGCGTTCAAACTATATTTAGTGAAGCTATAGAAATGTGTGCTAAATATTTAAGTTTCGGTGTTAACCCATAGAGGTGTTGATATGCCGCTAAACAAAATCAGTCAAACAACCAACAAATAAGAACTCTTTCAGGGCACTAATCCATATAATATCCTACAATTTCTTAAAGAAATCAATCTGTATTCGAAAATATAACTTTAACAAAAATTCAATATAAAACACACCTAAATATCTCCGCTTCTTGTAATTACGCCCACACAAAATGTTTACGCACAAAAGATGAGTATCATTTATGATGTATTCAATTGTGAAAACAGAATCAACTATATCATATGTATATTACTTTAAAGCTCCCAAGAAAATTAAATTTCGATATTAAACGACTCATATATAGATGGTATACCATTAAAAAGTCAAATCAATCAATCATTTAATAGATTCCTGCATTTCACTTATTTGAACAAAGTCTCTTCGTTTACTTGTTCTGCTTTAATTTTCACGAATACAGAAACAGTATTTTATGGGCTAATAATTCAGGTAGATCGAGCTGATTGATTTCTTTTTTGTAGGTTATCAACCAACTGTGGGTGATTAAAATATCTTCCACGTTATATGAATAATTCAATTTTTGCGGGTGAATATTGCATTAAAGTCTACGGCTATATCATGTTGAATACACCGGCTCTCGTCTGATCACCGAAGTTAAGCAGCATCGAGCCTGGTCAGTACTTAGATGGGTCACCGTTTGGGAATACCAGGTGCTGTAAACGTAAGAACCAAGAATGGTCCTACAGATTTGGGGGTTGGGCGCAGGGCTAACAACCGTACTCCATAAAAAACAGTTTGTTACGGAAACAGTAACAAAAAGTTAATGCCCTACACACCATTGGGTGTATAAAGGGTGAAATATATTGCATGAAAATTTTTTTTTGCAAATATCTGACGTTTTCAAAACTACTAACCATAGCTTTGGGAAATAGATGCATTTAGGCCGGAAGCAAGATTATCTGTGCGTAAGTGAATGCAACGTGTCCGACTGTAATTTGATTTTGACTCTTCAATTTCTCCCCTCAAACCGCTGTCCATTACACCACCTGCATATCCATCAAAGAAGAAAGGCATTCCATTCTAAAAAAAAGCAATCTCCACTTATCGCTTCCACGGGTTGCCGTTTTTCTTGCAATGTTTGCGCTTTTTCTGATCCTTTTCCTTTGGAACAATAAAATAATTGTGACAATTTACCAATCGCACCTAGTATACATACATACATATATATATATATATATATATATATATATATATATATATATATTAGAAAGTACTGTCCGAAAGTATTAGGACAAGAACTATTTTATCTTTTATGAGGCATCAAAATAAAGTTTAAAATCACCTCTGTCCTAAAACTTTTGCACACTACCGGTAGTATGCAAAAGTTTTAGGACAGGGGTGATTTTTCTAAAAACCCTACTGAAATTCAAATACAGGGTAAAAAGCCAAGTAAATTGCTAATAAATATTGATTATTTAAAACTAGGTGTAAAAGAAATGTATTAAAAAGAAGTTACATTTAATTTTTCCTATTTTCTATTAAACAAGTTATTTTGAAACTACTCTATTGAACATCTATGGGATATTTTGGATAAAAAGATTGATAAATCTAATGTTATTTCGCAAGACACACTTTGGGAACAAATACAAGCTGCTTGGCAGGGGATACCATTAGATATATTAAAGAAGCTTGTGATGTCAATGCCTGACAGAATGAAGGCTGTGATCAAAGCAAAAGGTTATTATATTAAATATATTTTATAACAAGTATTATTTCTTGTTAAAGCATTTGTTGAGTAAATCAAATAAAATTACTTTAATTAAATTGTTTATTTCCTGCCAATAAATCTCATAAAAGATAAAATAGTTCTTGTTCTAATACTTTTGCACACACACACACACACACACATATATATATATATATATATATATATGTATATATATATTAAAATACGTAATGACAATAAATCAGCACTAATTATTAAAGACTAATGTCAGAAAAACCAACGCTAACCTATCAGTAAATTAAATCGTCAATTAATCCAACGGGGTGGGGGGGGGGACAACCTCGTAGGTTAAATAAAGTGGGGAAAAAAGGAAACAAACGAAGCACAAGAACAATGTGTCAAGTGCTTGTTTGAAAGAAAAAAAACCCAAGACGAAAGCCTTAACAGAAAAGTGTGAAACCGCGGTTGGTGTTGGCTCATTTTAAGATTTAGTATTATATATATATATATATATATATATATATATATATATATATATATAGTGTAAATTTGTTATTACAGTGGCTTATAAAAGTATAATATCACTACAAAAATTTTTTCATGTTTTAGAACAAAACTGCTCCTCTTCAGGTGATATGTTAAAATAAATGGTGAAAACGATTTATTTTTTGAAAATATTAGATGAATTCACCTGATATATATATATATATATATATATATATATATATATATATGAATTCATTTTATATTTGAAGTGTTTAATGTTAAAAACAACGGTCTAAGCTGACTATTTCGTTTAACAGGAAACAGACTCGAGACTTAGTGGTCAGTTCAAACTTCACTTATATATATGTTTATTTAGAATATGTTAGGGGAACTTGAGTTTTGTCATAAAATCTAAAATCCCCATATAGTTTATTCCAAATATTATCACAAATCTGATATAATATGCTGAATTTCTTCTGGTATATTTGTTATATAGAAGGAAAAATTTAGTAACATCGGTTGGTTAATTACAATTTTATTCTGCAAACAGTAACCTCCGTAACAATATCTGACATTTTGTATGTGTCTGGGGAGGACACACGCTTAGATTAAAACAGCAGACTCCATGGGGACAACTGATTACCCCGTTTTTACGTCTTCAAGGATCAAATATCGAAGTAAGTGTGGTTATGGAATTCACTGTCGATTTAATAAGAAAGAGGTGTTTGTTCGTTGTATGTTTTGGTTGGAGAGCAATGACTCAAAAATATTTGGAAGCCAGTTTGCTGCATCAAATAAAGTTTGAAATTATATTACTGTTGGAAATGTTGTATTATTTAATGTTATTTGATCATCACTACTCGCTACTCACAAATAATAAAATATTACTACCACCACAATCACTATATTTAATGATGTTACCGTAATAACTAATTAATAATATTGTTACTAGAGGCCTCCACAAAAAAGGTGATATCTAAATTTTAAAATGAATTGTAAATTAATTTTTTAAAAATGCATCCTTCACATCGCAATAAGATATTCAGTTAATATTTATTACTTCATAAAAGAGACGTCGTATTCGGTGGAATCATCTGAAAATAAAAGGTCTGTCATTATTCCTAATTTTACCATTCAAATCAGATTTTCGGCAAATGGAGTTTTTTTTTTTTGACAAAAATTAATGGATGATTTAAGTTTTTCAAGGATTCTGGCTTTTAATTAATAAAGCTAAAATTAATATTTCCTAAAATTAAGTATGTGGGGGTCAGTCAGTCATTTAAGTGCCATACCTGATACACGCCTAGGCGATCATGTCTCGAAAAAGACATAACTGACTGAGAAGAAGATTATCCCGTAGTAGGTTGCCATTGCTTTCTGTGGTAGACTGGTTACTGACCAAGGATAAAAAACTCAATCAGTGCTGTTATTTAACCCATAACTGGAGGGAAGAGACGGATTAATACCTTTCCCCAAGGTTATTTGCGAGTAACGTATTCAACTGGAATTCCAGCTCGGCTCCCCGATTTTTCGTTTCAAGCTGATATCCACTGCACCACAACGCAAATTAAGTGGGGGTAACGGATGTAAAAAAAAAAAAAAAATATATATATATATATTTTTACTAAAATTTTCTAAAAAAAAAAAAAAGATTTTAAGCATAATTCAATTCATTCATGAATAAATCCTGGAAGTTTTATTAAAATCCGACAATTATTTATTTTTAGCAGGAATCTCCAAATCAACGTGTTTTTAACATTAAAAAAAGACACTAAAAATTCATATACTAACCTTTCTTCTTTTTCTATGTGCCCTGTCCTTTCAGGACGTAGGCGATTATAGCTTTCCACGTTTTCCTATTCTTGGTGGCTCTTAGCACGCCTTTTTTTTGTTACATCACCCAAACCCTACCTTGCCATCCACTAGCTCAACCCCATAAATCTAGAATATAAATATATAGAAACTAGCATGTCCACAAAATGAGGGATCAGTGTATATGTTGGTTATAATATAGAATTAATCCCCCATTTTATATCCACATTATAATTTTTTGTATACATTCGACATGTATATTTTTTCTTCTGTGTGCCTTGTCCTTTCAGAACGTAGGCGAACACGGCTTTGCACGTCTCCCTATTCCTGGTGGCTCTTAGCACGCCTTCTGTTACACGACCCAAACCCCACTTTTCATATACTAACCTTTGACCCACCCGCTGATGCAATAAAATAAAAAAAATTTATCAAAATTTCGAACTTGCTTCTTCTTCTATGTGCCCGTTCCTTTAGAATTCACCCCCCCCATTTTCTATCCACATTGCAATTTCTTATAAACAGTTGACATATATATTCTTTTTCTATGTGCATTGTCCTTTCAGGACGTAGGCGATCATGGCTTTCCTCGTCTCCCTATCCCTGGTGGCTCTTAGCACGACTTCTCCTGTTACACCATGCAACCCTCATTCCGTCATCAAATTGATTAGGTCCTTCAAATATGTTATCCGTTGCTTTCCCCTGTCTCTTTTTCCCTCTATCTGGCCTGTTAGTATCAGATTCTCCAAGCCCTCCTTCCTCATTGCATGTCCCAGGAACTTCAGTTGTCTCTTACTGATGCTCAATATTAATTTCCTTTTCGTTTTCATCATTTCCAAAATCTCGACATTGCCCACAGGCTCGATCCATGATATTCGTAGCATCCTTCTGTAGAACCACATTTCAGCTGCTTCAAGTTTTTCCTTCATCTTCGAAGATATTGTCCAACATTCATTGCCATATTGAAGAACCGACATCACATAGCAATCCAGTACTCTCTTCTTTGTTTCTAGCGAAATTGTCGAACGTGCTAGAAAGGATAAAATTAAATAAAATAATGAAATAAATAAAAAAAATTAAAATAAAATAATAATTAAATAAAATAATGAAAAATACTTTGCTTTTTCCTCTTAATAGTAAAATAAATATTTTCACAATAAAACTTTATTTTTTCCAAGTTTTAAGAATTTTTTCATCATGCTATGCTGCTTTTTTTCGTAAATTTGAAAGCATCTATCTTCTTCTATGTGCCGTGTCTCTTCAGGACGTAGGCGATCATAGCCCTCCACCACACCCTATCCCTTGTCGCTCTTAGTACCCCTTCTCCTGTTATCCCTCAATCCACGCTGCACCATCCATCTGCTCAAGTCTATCAGATATGTCATGCGTTGCCTTCTCTTGTCTCTCTTCCCCTCTATCGCTCTCGTGAGCATTAGGTTCGTCAAACCTTCCTTCTTCATTCCGTGTCCCGAAAGCTTCAGCTGTCTTTCTCTGACGTTAAGTATCAGTTTTCTTCTTCTGTCCATCCTCTGCAAAACCTCGTCGTTGTTCGCGTCTTCCTTCAGTGGTATCCTCAGCATCCTCCTGAAGAACAACATTTCAGTTGCTTGAAGCCTTTCCATTATCTTTGATGTGAGCCTATATCATTATATTAAAAGAGAGACATGGCATAACAATTGCAGTCTCTTCCTTGTTTTCAGCAAATCTTTCCTGTCTCTTAATACTCTACTTAGCTTCTAGAATAGATTCTTAGACCTGACAATACACCTTCGGATCTCCGTATTGAATTTTCCGTCTATACCATTACTAAATAAAAAATAATTAATAATGATCATAATAATAAAAACATTCGGTGGACGTGAAGGAGACAACCACCACCGCCATTTAGGCGGACGTGACGGAGACTCGAACCACCACCTTTAAATTTTTTGTTTTTCATTATTTTTTTGACTTTTTTCAGCGAAGTCTTATCGGTTATTCCATAAAGTTTCCGATTATCAAAAAAAAAAAAAAAAAAAAAAAAATGAAAATATTTCAATATTTCAATATTTCAACAATTTTATGGGGGCTCATTTTCTCATACAACGTTATAGTAAATCGATCTTTCATTTTGGAACCAATCGAGTTGGGGTCGCTTCTTTTTTTTTTTTTTTTTATTGGACGACTTGTTGCTCTTGTCTTTGTCTTTTTCAAGTTTTCTTTAGTTCTTACGATGGAATCTTCCTCGGAAACACCAAGAATGGCTTTATTCAAAAATTTCGCAAAGGATTCAGTTGTTGAATATGCGCAATCAAAAAAGTTAACTGCACAGGATCGATTTGCTATAAGGTTGTATGAAAAACTGAGACCCCCCCCCCAAAAAAAAAAAAATTGTTTAAATGTTGAAATTTAAAAAAAAATGTGTTAAACGGAAGGTTTAGGGTTTAATCGATATAATTACAGGGAAAAAATTTTTAAAAAATTGATAATCAATTAATTTACAGGTGGTGGTAATGTCTTACCGGCGAGTGGTTTCAAAATGGAGGATCGATTTACTATAACGTTGCATGAAAAATTGAGCCCTTCATAAAATTGTTGAAATATTCAAATTTTTCCAAAGTTTTTTTGTCAGTCGGAAAGTTTATGGTGTAATCAGTACGATTGCACTGAAAAAAGTGAAAAAAGAAAACAATGAAAAATAAGAAATTTAAAGATGGTTGTAGTCTTTTTCAGGTCTGCCAAACATTCTGCTTCTAAATGCTGCGTACCTTCAGGACATGACCATAACTCTCAAAAACTTCTTCCTTGTGGTCTTTTGCTAATGTTCCCGCTCGTTGTTTCGCCTTTCATTCTCACAATCTCCTCGAATTTGTGCCCTGCTCTTATCGCTCAATCATTATGACACTAATTTGAAAAAATAATCTTTCTCTTCAGGGACTGAGACTTGATTGTAAAATCTTACACCCACGTATTCTGAAGAGAGGACGCTATCTCCATGAAACTCCAAGTACAGACAGATAAGTGAACATATAATTTTATTTCAGTCTGCATTATTGGGATAAGGAGTTATCATTATTTATTTTACAGGTATACCACGGTTTGTTTTTTAATCATATCACCCCGAGCAAGGCGGTAACGCCACTGATGTGCAGGGGGCTACGTAAGAGTGAAAAGATTGGAAAAGAGAAAGTCAGAAACCACGTCCTAAAGAGGGAACAAGGGATGAGCCTCTATACCTGTTCAACAGACGAGGGTGGCGTGCGAACCGGGCGATAGTTTAGTCTATCTACTCCAATTGAAAAAAAATAAAGAAAAGAGTGAAAAGGTTGGAAGAGAGAAAGCCGGAAACCACATCCTAAACAGGAAACAAGGCTGAGCCGCTTCACCTGTTCAATAGACGAGGATGGAGTGTGAACCGGGAAATAGTTTAGTCTATCTACTCTAATTGACAAAAAAAAAAGTTTTAACTTAGTGAAAGTCGAAACGAAATTTGAACCCCAAAATCATTTACAATAGCATAATAGTACCTCTGTCAATAATTAAAAAATTCAAATAAATTCAAACGAAAATTAAGGCTAAAAATTACAAATTCAAACAAAACTCAAGGACAAGAATTAAAACGGCCAAGATTTAAAAAAACAAAAACAAAAAAAAAACATTCAGGATTCAACATACCTGATAATTAAGACATACTGAAAAAGTCAAACGGACGTCCGCTTTGGTTGGATACAGTTTTTTAATTTTCCCAGATATTACCGGCGTGTCTACGTTGTTTTGAGTTAAAGCGGTCTCGACTATACGTCGTTTGTAAATATATATATATGGACAAATAAATGTAGTCTTTAATCATGTATTGAGTTTTGGATTCCGGATGAGGAACCGCACAAAATGATGAACAACAAAAACAGATATGGAGAAAGAAAAGTAGGTTATATTGAACGTAATATACAAAATTGAACGCGGGTTAGTAAAACCCAAGAATGCTGTTAGTAGAAATAAATATATAGAAGTCTTGAAGTGAAGTCGTTGGAAATAATATATCTGGGTATATTATTCAAGCTGAGTAGAGCTCAGAGCCAGTCTGGAATCTTGGGGATAACTTCGGTATCTGTCGGCACTCACCGAGAACTGTAACGGATCTCTACGATTACTTTCCACTGCCAACTGCAACGGTATTTAGTCACCTTCCCACTTAAGGCGAAATGTGACACAAGGTCTTTCTGATGTGGGTCTTCTCGGCCATATAGCCGGACCAAAAATATCTGTCTATCTTTCCGCAGTCGTGATTCTATCCTTCGGCGGAAACACGACTGGGTTAGTGCTCTCTGCTCAAAAGCAGAGAGCGCTCTCCACCCGAAGGCTGAGAGCTGACTGTGTTAATAGCAGCAGATGAAAATGCCGACTGCAACGGTAATTATCCACCTTCCAACTTAAGGCGAGATGTGACACAAGACTATTATTGTTGCATAGCAATGTTTTATGTCAACACAAGATAAAATCATCTTTGATAGTTGATGTCTTTATGTTAACGTCCCTGTAACCTCTCTGAAGATGGCTCATGTGAGCCGAAAGCTTAGAACGAGCATAATATAAAATTATCCAGATGTTGGACAATGTTAGTTTTTATTTTCACCTGAAATTAAAGCCAAAGTACGATGTTTAGAACGGCTCATGATTAAACATAACAGACATTCACTGTCTGTTATATTTAACAGTATATATTTAGCAAATTATCTGCTGTCTCGATACACTATATATATATATATATATATATATATATATATATATTAGTTATCCACATACAAGCATGTTTCGCTGTATCACAGCTCATCAGTGTGGCTAGACACATCCACTTGCTTCCGGCCAGAATCGAAACTCGATAGATTTGGTGTCAATCGAAGTCGCTACCCACTAAGTCATTGGCGCATGGAATCAGAGAAGGGAAATTTTAACCTTGTACATAAACAGTATATATATATATATATATATATATATATATATATATATATATAAACGAAATATTTACGACTCAATTGCTACCCAGGTTTCAAGCATATATTGTCCTGATCGCCTGACGAGGCCAATATGGTTGAAACCTGGGTAGCAAGTGAATAGAGAATATTTGTTTTTTTTTTAATATTGTTAGCCCCGCGTGTTCAGTTCTTTGGATTGTGCAGTCAACACATTTTGTTAATAACCACCTATTTATTTTACTCTTATATATATAAATATTCATCCGCAGACAGATTTGTTTCGCCTTATCTCAGCTTATCAGTCCGGTTAGACATCCGATTGCTTTTTAGCCAAAATTGAAATGCGACCGATATTTAAAAAAAAACGATTTAATTTTAAAAATATTATCAAGAATATTGAGCTCCCAAACCAACACATGTTCTTTTTTTTTAATCGTATCACCCCGTACAAAGCGGTAACGCCACTGATGTGCAGGGGGCTACATAAGAGTAAAAGGATCAGGGGGCTACATAAAAGTAAAAAGATTGGATAGGAGAGAATGAAGAGAGTGAAGAGAAAGACAAACCAGTCAGAAAGGAACAAGAGAAGGATGGGAATACAGGTGTGATGACAGTTGCAAAGGTGGAGAAAAAGGAAAGGATATACAGGGTGGTGTAGAAAGAAGTAGAGTCAAGTGGTTAAGAGATGGGTATTGACATTGAATTTAAATTCCTGGAGGTTGTAGCCGTCAGGAAAGCAAGAATATGGAAGCGAGTTCCACAGGCGGGAATAGCGAGAAAAGAAGCTGAAGGAGTAGAATTGTCGTCTGCATTTGGTTAATTTAACTGTAAATGAGTGCAACCCAGTTGCTAGTCTGGTTGCATGTGTAAACACCTGTTGCAGAGGTACCAGTGACTTAAGTTCGTTGGAGCAGAAGCCATGAAAGTATTTATAGAACAAAGGGAAACGACATCTCGTCGGTGAGAAAGTGGCTGGAGTCGAGCCGCCAAGTTGGTATCTATCACATTATATATTCTCCTTTGGAGCCTGCCAAGAACACTGATATGAACAGCAGGGACGCTTGACCATATATGATAGCAGTACTCCATGCACAGACGAATGGTTGATTTGTATATATGCAGGATGGATTCAGGCGGGAAAAACATCCTGGCGGTACACAGTGACACAACCTTCCTAGCAGTGGATTTAACTATTGACTCAATGTAGTGGTACTAGTAAGGTAAAAATACATTCTTTTTAACTTTTTGACTGAACCAAAGTGGCGGGCGGGCAGAGTTGGTAGCCAACTAACTAGCCAGGATGTGACTCGTGGACTGGGAAAGGAGAGAAAGAAAGATTTAACTTGCGAATTATAAGCTGGAGCTGCGAAAGAGACGGACATTGACAATCCAGTTCCTATTTATATATAGTACTAGCAGTATAGCCTGGAGTTGCTCGGGTGTAATGAAAGCTTTAAAACTAATCCATGGTCTTGGAGCTCAGACTCTTTGGACGTTGGCACGAAAGACTAAAAAGCAATAGTTGTTTCCAGTTAAAGCGAAACCGTAGACTGAAAGAAAAATGAATGCATGTAAGTCAAATTTTGATTTCCTGGTATCGAGATCAAATAATTTTGAGGGCTAAATAAGTCCTCTGAGTAAATGGTATCATGGCCGAGACTAAGAACTGCAAATATATGTACTTAGAGCCAAGCCCGTAGCAAAAACTAAAAAAAAAAGGGCTGAACAAAATACAGACATACAGGCAGATACACTGACACATACACAAACATCTTGCATTATATATATATATATATATATATATATAATAACCCGATTTTTTCGATTATCGATTTTTGATATTTATCGTGGGTACCTCGACACAATAAGTAGCTAAGAACACTTGCAGACGCTTATAGTACAACTGTGTAAATTTTCAAAAAAATCGGTTTAGTCGTTTCGGAGTCTATAGGTAACGGACACACACACACACAGACACACAAACACACACAGACAAAGTTCCATTTATAAATAAGTTAAGTTTTTGCTAATGAAATATACGCTCATGTGACGTTGACGCCAGTTTCATTAACAGGTGGAAGCATGTCCTATATGATGGGTTCCTGCTTCACCAGCCTACACGTGCACTGCAGACCACTCGAGAAAGCCGGGCGAATCACGACGTGAAGGCCTCATTTCCTGTTCAGCGAGTCTTTCTTTACCGTGCGCCTACCAAAGTTTTAAAAAAAAAAAGCTGATATGTATAAAAAAAACAAAAAAACAAAAAAAACTCGTGTACACTTATCACAACATTTAGAGTAGCTACAAAATATTGACACATAGCCTTGTGAAAATATTTTACTTCCGTATTGACGTAATAATAGTGTTTACAAAGCTACAATTATGGGTCACCCGGTGAGGGTTGAACTCATTGTTCAGTAATTATAGTCAGATCATTACTCCACGATGAGGCAGCAATATTATTTTTTTTGATTGGCTTAATTTTGACACAAGGTCACAAATTTGGTGCACCCAGTGTACCCATTACTAATTATCTACAAATCCATCGTGCAGCCAATATTTCAATGAAGCGCTCATATTATATTACATTATTATATTAAGCATAATTAGTGGGGGATCTGTTTATTATTTTATAAGAATAGAAAACCGATCCCCCACTTTATTCAGTAGAATTTTAATCATGTCTCCAACTATTATATTCAGTCAGTTAAGTGTCATACGTGATACACGCTTTGGGCGACCATGTCTTGAAAGAGACATGACTGACTGGGCAGAAGATTATCCCGCAGTAGGTTACCATTACTTTCTACGGTAGACTGATTGCTAGCCAAGGCTATAGAACCCAATCTGCCCTGCCATTTAACTCATAGATGGAGGAAGAAGAGAGATATATTACATTAAGTATAATTGTTGGGGGATCAGTTTATTACTTCCTATCAATAGAAAACCGATCCCCCACTTTATGCCCAGTAGAAGTTTTAATTATGTTTCAGTCAGTCAGTTAAGTGCCATGCGCGATACACGCTTGGGCGATCATGTCTCGACACATAGCCTTGTGAAAATATTTTACTTCGAAAGAGACATGACTGACTGGGCAGAAAATTATCCCGCAGTAGGTTGCCATTACGTTCTGCGGTAGACTGGTTTCCGACCAAGGCTATATAACCCAATCTGTCCTATTATTTAATCCATAACTGGAGGGAAGAGACGGATTAATACCTTTCCCAAGGGTATTTGCGCGTAAGTGAAGGCAATGAATTCATCTGGAATTCGAACTCGGTTCCCCGATTTCTCGTTCCTAGCCGATATCCACTGCACCACAACGCACATCCGCTAATACCAACACATTTTTTTTTAATCATTTCACCCCGAGCAAAGCGGAAACGCCACTGATGTGCAGGGGGTTACATTAATGTAAAAAGATTAATTAGAAAAGAGTGAGGAGTACAAACTTGTTAGAAAGGAGCAATAGAAAGCTGAGAAAGCAGGTGCGATGACAGATACATAGGTGGAGAGAAAGGGAAGGTTATACAGGGGAGGGGAGAGAGCTAGAGGACAGTGGTTAGTAGATGAGTATTGACTTTGCATTTAAATTTCTGGAGGTTGTAGCCGTCGGGAAAGCAAGAATATGGAAGCGAGTTCCACAGGCGGGAATAGCGAGAAAAGAAGCTGAAGGAGTAGAATTGTCGTCTGCATTTGGCTAACCTGACTGTGAATGGGTGGGACCCAGTTGCCAGTCTGGTTGCACGAGTAAACACCTGTTGAGGAGGCATCAGTGACTTAAGCTCATCCGAGCAGAAGCCATGAAAGTATTTATAGAACAGACAAAGGGAGGCCACATTTCGACGATGGGGAAGTGGCTGCAGTCGAGCCGCCAGATCAGTACCTATCACATTACAGACTCTCCTTTGGAGCTTGTCAAGAACACTGAGGAGAACAGCAGGGGCGCCTGACCATAAATGGCAGCAGTACTCCATGCACGGACGGATGGTTGACTTGTATATATGCAGGATGGACATATCTTATTATTAACTTATATTTTTTTATACATCTTGATAGCTAACATTTGGTTGGTTGATTTTGTTTAGCAACATGTAAGTGTTATATAACACTAAACTTTGTATTTTATATGAAGACTACTGTACGAAAATTGAGATGTAGTAGTGTGGAAGACCGTATAAATAGTTCGGTCGGGAGTAACGTAGAATTATAGTGAAGTGCCATAGATTTGAAGGGACCAGGCTTTTCTACAACCCCACAGTGTAAGTGTAAGTTGTTTATCGACATATTAACTCCTTATCAGTCGTTTAATGCCGATAGTTTTCTTGGGAGATTTGTTATAGTAAAAATATGGTATACGTTATTGTGCTTTCACAATAGGATATATGGTAGACATTGCTTTTGTTCATATACATGTCCATGTGATTACAATAGAGGCGGTGATATGTGTGTTCTATTTTGTGGCTTCGTTAAAGTTATTTTTTGGAAGACGTTTTGATTTCTTTAAGAAATTGTAGGATATTATACGGATTAATGTGATGAAAAGGTTCTTTGGTCCTTACGTATTATCGGGAGGACCACAACGTCAACCACAAGTACAACTTTGTGGATTCGAACACCGGGGCTCATACGCAGACAGTGGAACGCCTATGGGGATCGACAAAGTGGCGAAACAAGAAGCACTGTGGCACTGCACGTCACCATTTGGAGTCGTATTTGGCCGAATTCATGTGGCGGAAGCATGTTGCCTGTACTGATGTCTTTGAGTCACTTTTGGAAGCAATTGCGACGTTCTGGCCTCCGGAATTACAAATGTAATGTTATTTTATTGTTTTAACCGTTTCAATAAATAATTTACTTTAACTTTTGAGTCGTTTTTTTAAAGGTCCTCCCGATAATACGTAAGCACCGGTTCTTTGATCTTGATTGTTTGGTTGACTTCATTTATCAACCTTTATGAACCATTTAATGCCGAATTTTGAGAGGAATTGTATGCTTTCAATTACAGATAAAATCATTGCTAGTCATTTTGCTTTTAGAAGTATTGTTGCTAATTTTACAAATTTTTATAAATAAGTATTGTTGGTAAATTTATATAAAAATGTATTGCTGGTATTTTTACAATAAAAATGTATTCCTGGTCATTTTGCTTCAAAAGGTATTGTTGGTAATTTTATTATGAATAGCTACACTACTGGCTATAATTATTAGGCAACCACAGTTTTTTTTAAGAAATGGTGTATTTCATAATATTTTTAGTATTTATTGGCAAGTGGATAATTCTAAATGAAAATAGAATTGTTCTTTGTTCATACTGCACAATAATATGTGCATCAAATTAACTATTCTGGTGTCCAGTTTTTGTGATCGCTTCCCCATGCTAGTCTCTTCTTCTTATTGGCTGGCCGAAGCAAAGGCTTCCTGGCAGCCTTGTAAAATTTTGCAAAGTTGTAATAACAAAAGAACCATTCTATTTTCATTTGGAATTATCCACTTAGCAATAAATACCAAAAATAGGATGAAATACATCATTTTTTTAAAACTTGGGTGGCCTAATAATTATGGCCGCTCGTGTATATTAGTAATTTCCTAATAGAAAATATAATTTCCTAATAGAAAAAAAAAGGATCGCTGATATTTTTACAATAAAAATGTAACTCAATACTTTCATACTGTTTTGTTTTTGTTTGGGGTTCATGATTTGCTCGTAGATGGATCCTAACAGATGCTACCACCCAGGTCAGAGCGGACCTAAGAACAACAGCAAGTAAGAGATGCTTCCTTTTCGTTTCCATCCTTTCCAAAACCTCATCATTGCTCAGGTGCTCGAACCATGATATTCGCAGCATCCTTCTGTAGAACCACATTTGAGCTCCTTCAAGTTTTTTCTTCATCTTCGATGATATTGTCCAGCATTCACTGCTATATTGAAGACCTGATATCACATAGCAATGCAGTAAACTCTTCTTTGCTTCTAGCGAAATTGTCCTGTTTCTTCATACTTTACTTAAGGCCTGGAATGCTTCCTTCGTTATGCCAATTCGCCTTAGGATCTCTGGAAAGAATATCAAAAAAAGAATAACACTGTTAAGCCAAATTCACAATAAAAGAACAGGAATTAAGAAGACAGAAGTCAACATTGTATCTAAATTTCCAAAGATCAAAATTAAGTGGAAGGCAAGAAACTGGATGAGAGTTCCACAAGAAAGAGAAGAAACTGTTAACATAGGACTTATAATAATATGAGAAGAAGAAAACATAATTAAGGAGAGAGAACAATAAAAGAATAGAAATTAAGAAGACGGAGGCTAACGATTGACTGGGAAGCAAGAAGCCGGAAAAGAGTTCCCCAAGAAAGAGAAGAAACTGTTAACATAGGACTTCTAATAATATGAGAAGAAGAAAACATAATTAAGGAGAGAGAACAATAAAAGAATAGAAATTAAGAAGACGGAGGCTAACGATTGACTGGGAAGCAAGAAGCCGGAAAAGAGTTCCCCAAGAAAGAGAAGAAACTGTTAACATAGGACTTCTAATAATATGAGAAGAAGAAAACATAATTAAGGAGAGAGAACAATAAAAGAATAGAAATTAAGAAGACGGAGGCTAACGATTGACTGGGAAGCAAGAAGCCGGAAAAGAGTTCCCCAAGAAAGAGAAGAAACTGTTGACATAGGACTTCTAATAATATGAGAAGAAGAAAACATAATTAAGGAGAGAGAACAATAAAAGAATAGAAATTAAGAAGACGGAGGCTAACGATTGACTGGGAAGCAAAAAGCCGGAAAAGAGTTCCCCAAGAAAGAGAAGAAACTGTTAACATAGGACTTATAATAATATGAGAAGAAGAAAACATAATTAAGGAGAGAGAACAATAAAAGAATAGAAATTAAGTAGACGGAGGATAACGATTGACTGGGAAGCAAGAAGCCGGAAAAGAGTTCCCCAAGAAAGAGAAGAAACTGTTAACATAGGACTTCTAATAATATGAGAAGAAGAAAACATAATTAAGGAGAGAGAACAATAAAAGAATAGAAATTAAGAAGACGGAGGCTAACGATTGACTGGGAAGCAAGAAGCCGGAAAAGAGTTCCCCAAGAAAGAGAAGAAACTGTTAACATAGGACTTCTAATAATATGAGAAGAAGAAAACATAATTAAGGAGAGAGAACAATAAAAGAATAGAAATTAAGAAGACGGAGGCTAACGATTGACTGGGAAGCAAGAAGCCGGAAAAGAGTTCCCCAAGAAAGAGAAGAAACTGTTAACATAGGACGTATAATAATATGAGAAGAAGAAAACATAATTAAGGAGAGAGAACAATAAAAGAATAGAAATTAAGTAGACGGAGGATAACGATTGACTGGGAAGCAAGAAGCCGGAAAAGAGTTCCCCAAGAAAGAGAAGAAACTGTTAACATAGGACTTCTAATAATATGAGAAGAAAACATAATTAAGGAGAGAGAACAATAAAAGAATAGAAATTAAGAAGACGGAGGATAACGATTGACTGGGAAGCAAGAAGCCGGAAAAG
Source organism: Ascarosepion bandense (assembly GCA_037127315.1). Taxonomy (NCBI): domain Eukaryota; kingdom Metazoa; phylum Mollusca; class Cephalopoda; order Sepiida; family Sepiidae; genus Ascarosepion; species Ascarosepion bandense. The sequence continues at coordinate 1,768,205 of JBBBDQ010000685.1, read as the reverse complement.
AGTTCCACAAGAAAGAGAAGAAACTGTTAACATAGGACTTCTAATAATATGAGAAGAAGAAAACATAATTAAGGAGAGAGAACAATAAAAGAATAGAAATTAAGAAGACGGAGGCTAACGATTGACTGGAAAGCAAGAAGCCGGAAAAGAGTTCCACAAGAAAGAGAAGAAACTGTTAACATAGGACTTCTAATAATATGAGAAGAAGAAAACATAATTAAGGAGAGAAAACAATAAAAGAATAGAAATTAAGAAGACGGAGGCTAACGATTGACTGGGAAGCAAGAAGCCGGAAAAGAGTTCCACAAGAAAGAGAAGAAACTGTTAACATAGGACTTCTAATAATATGAGAAGAAGAAAACATAATTAAGGAGAGAGAACAATAAAAGAATAGAAATTAAGAAGACGGAGGCTAGCGATTGACTGGGAAGCGAGAAGCCGGAAAAGAGTTCCACAAGAAAGAGAAGAAACTGTTAACATAGGACTTATAATAATATGAGAAGAAGAAAACATAATTAAGGAGAGAGAACAATAAAAGAATAGAAATTAAGAAGACGGAGGCTAACGATTGACTGGGAAGCAAGAAGCCGGAAAAGAGTTCCACAAGCAAGAGAAGAAACTGTTAACATAGGACTTCTAATAATATGAGAAGAAGAAAACATAATTAAGGAGAGAGAACAATAAAAGAATAGAAATTAAGAAGACGGAGGCTAACGATTGACTGGGAAGCGAGAAGCCGGAAAAGAGTTCCACAAGAAAGAGAAGAAACTGTTAACATAGGACTTATAATAATATGAGAAGAAGAAAACATAATTAAGGAGAGAGAACAATAAAAGAATAGAAATTAAGAAGACGGAGGCTAACGATTGACTTGGAAGCGAGAAGCCGGAAAAGAGTTCCACAAAAAAGAGAAGAAACTGTTAACATAGGACTTCTAATAATATGAGAAGAAGAAAACATAATTAAGGAGAGAGAACAATAAAAGAATAGAAATTAAGAAGACGGAGGCTAACGATTGACTTGGAAGCGAGAAGCCGGAAAAGAGTTCCCCAACAAAGAGAAGAAACTGTTAACTTAGGACTTATAATAATATGAGAAGAAAACATAATTAAGGAGAGAGAACTATAAAAGAATAGAAATTAAGAAGACGGAGGCTAACGATTGACTTGGAAGTGAGAAGCCGGAAAAGAGTTCCACAAGCAAGAGAAGAAACTGTTAGCATAGGACTTATAATAATATGAGAAGAAAACATAATTAAGGAGAGAGAACAATAAAAGAATAGAAATTAAGAAGACGGAGGCTAACGATTGACTGGGAAGCAAGAAGCCGGAAAAGAGTTCCACAAGCAAGAGAAGAAACTGTTAGCATAGGACTTATAATAATATGAGAAGAAAACATAATTAAGGAGAGAGAACAATAAAAGAACAAGAAGTAATAAAACAAAAGATAACGATTGACAATGCATTTAAATTTTTCAAGATCAAAGTTTAGTGAAAAGCAACAAGCCGGATGAGATTTCCACAAACGAAGGAAGAAACTCTTCGCATAGGACTTTTAATAATATGAGAAGAAAACACAATAAAGAAAAGGAAAGATAAAAACCAAAAATTAAGATGACAGACGATAACGATCGACAATGCATTAAATTTTTGAAAAACGAAGTTGAATTAAAAGTGAAAAGAAATAAGAAAGTTCCACAACCGAGAGAAGAAACTGTTTGCGTATAATATGAGAATGTTTGCGTATAATATGAGAAGAAATATAAATGTTTGCGTATAATATGAGAAGAAAATACAATTAAGAAGAGAAAACAATAAAAGACCGAAAATTAAGAAGACAGAAGATAACGATTTACAATGCATTCATATTTTTGAAAATCGAAGTTGAATGAAAAGCAACAAGCCGAATGAGAGTTCCACAAACGAGAGAAGAAACTCGTCGCATAGAACTTATAATAATATGACAAGAAGAAAACACAATTAAGAAGAGAAAACAATAAAAGAACAAGAATCAAGAAAAGAAAAGATAACGATTGACATTGCATTTAGATTTTTCAAGATCGAAGTGAAATAGCAACAAGCCAGATGAGAGTTCCACAAACGAAAGAAGAAACTGTTCGCATAGAAATTATAATAATATGAGAAAAAGAAAACATTATTAAGGAGAGAGAAGAATAAAAGAACAGGAATTAAGAAGACAGAATAACGATTGACATTGCTTTTAAATTTTCAAAGATCAAATTTGACTGGAATGCAAGAAGCAGGAAAGGAGTTCCTCATGTGAGAGAAGAAACTGTTAGCATCGGACTTATAATAATATGACAAGAAGAAAACAATTAAGAAGAGGGAACAATAAAAGAACAAGAATTAAGAAAACAAAAAATAACGATTGACATTGCATTTAAATTTTTGAAGATCGAACTTGAGTGAAAAGCAAGAAACCGGAACGGAATTCTCCAAGCAAGAGAAGAAACTGTTAACATAGGACTTATAATAATGTGAGAAGGAGAAAACACAATTAAGAAAAGGGAACAATAAAAGAATAGAAATTAAGAAGACGGAGGCTAACGATTGACTGGGAAGCAAGAAGCCGGAAAAGAGTTCCACAAGCAAGAGAAGAAACTGTTAACATAGGACTTATAATAATATGAGAAGAAGAAAACATAATTAAGGAGAGAGAACAATAAAAGAATAGAAATTAAGAAGACGGAGGCTAACGATTGACTGGGAAGCAAGAAGCCGGAAAAGAGTTCCACAAGCAAGAGAAGAAACTGTTAACATAGGACTTATAATAATATGAGAAGAAGAAAACATAATTAAGAAAAGGGAACAATAAAAGGAAAAAATTAAGAAGACAGCGGATAACGATTATATTGCATTTCAATTTTTGAAGACCAAAGTTGACTGGAAAGCAAGAGGTCGGAAGAGAGTTCCACAAATGAGAAGTTCGAGAAAATAAACTGTTAGCGTAGAACACGCGGTTACATCTGGCCGTTTCAACTATAAGAGGATGAAACCTAACTGCCAATCTTAAATTTCTGAATTCGAAATATCAAATGCAAAAGTATCAGAATTCTCAGCTTTAGCATGTTATTTAACTTCTTTCAACAAAAGTAAAAGTCAATTCGTTATGTTATCCACGAGTAATTCCTCAAATCTGATATTATTTCAATGAAGGAATGTTAAATCGAGGTTTTACTAAACCGTTATCACGCCTAAAATATCTTACCTATCCAAAATATGTGATGAATTTTGGTTTTTAACAAAATAACTATCGTTTAATATGTATTTATTTAATGTATCAGTTAGTCATGTTTTTTTTAATTTTTTCCTTCTACAATGTTGATGTGATTTTTCTTTCTGTTATTCTAGGATACACATATAAAAAAAATTGGATCACTATGATGAGCTTGAAAACAACATCCAAATTATTATTATATCATTTTTCATTATAAATCGATTTCTGCTATGGTCGCACAACCTACCAAGTCTGCAGGAAAACCTAAGGCAGGTAGTGGTTTGTTTTTATGGCTACATTTCATGTTTTTTCTACCTTCCTAACATTATTATTATTGTGTCATTTTTCATTATAAACCGATTTCTGCTATGGTCGCACAACCTACCAAGTCTACAGGATAATCTAAGGCAGACCGTGGTGTGCTGTTATGACACTATTTCATGTTTTTTCATATGTCCCTAACATCCCTAGCATTACATAGACAAAGTTTTCCTTAGTGTGTGGGCTGTACTTAACAAGACAATTTTTTTGTATATCTAAGTTGGGGTTTCCAGAGATTCTTTCAATGTGTTGTTTTTTGTTCCATTTTTTATTATTCCAAGTGCACCCACAATCACTGGTACCATACTTGATTTCAGTTTCCACATTTTTTCTATTTCAATTTACAGGTTTTTATATTTTTTAGAGTTTTTCGAATTCCTTGGGTGCTATGTTACAATCCGCTGGACAAGCCATATCAATTAATAATCAAGTTTTTTCTTTTTTGTTTTTAACAATAATGTCTTCCTATTTGCTTCAATTTTTCCGTCTGTGTAGATGGTGTAATCCCATAGAATGGTGACATCTTCTATTTGTGCTGGGTGATGTTCATCCCAGTGTTTGCTTACAGATTTTCCATAATGTTTGCACATTGTCCAATGTAAATATTGCTCAACTCTATCGTGGCGATTTTCATATTCATTTGTGGCAAGTACAGAACAGCCTGAGTTTAGATGGTCTATTGTTTCTTGGTATTTATCACAGAACCTATATTTTGGATCCACATTATATATAATATTTGTCTGAAAGTTCCTAGTGAAAAGATTTGGTCTTGAGCAGCAGTAATAAAGCCTTCAGTCCCAGACTTTAATCCAGATACACGTAACCATCGATGAGCATTAACTTTATCAACATTGGATTTATTGGCACGTTCTGGATATTGGCCATGCAGAGGTTTGTCTTGCCAACGTTGTTTCATCTGTTCAAGAACTTTATCTTTGGCTTTCTTTTTCAAAGTTTTGCCGCAATAGTTGGTTCTTGGCGTCTGTTTTGCTATTCTACAGAGTCTACTAAATGTAAATCTTGTTTGTATTTACTGCTTTCTTTCATTATTAACAAATCTTTCTCTTGTGTGAAGTTTTAAAAGAAAAACTGCGTTTCTGCTCAAATTTAATAAATAATAATAATAATAATAATAATAATAATAATGCAGGTTTTGTGATAAACACCAAAAAACAATAGACCACCTAATCTCAGGCTGTTCTGTGCTTGCTCCAAATGAATATAAAAATCGCCACGATAGAGTTGGGCAATATTTACATTGGACAATGTGCAAACATTATGGAAAATCTGTAAACAAACACTGGTATGAACATCACCCAGCACCGGTTACAGAAATAGATGTAACCATTCTATGGGATTACACCATCTACACAGACAGAAAAATTGAAGCAAACAGGCCAGACATTATTGTTAAAAACCAGAAGGAGAAAACTTGTCTATTAATTGATATGGCTTGTCCAGCGGATTGTAACATAGCAATCAAGGAATTTGAAAAACTGTCAAAATATAAAGACCTGGAAATTGAAATAGAAAAAATGTGGAAATTGAAAACAAGAGTTGTGCCAGTGATAGTAGGTGCACTTGGAATGATAAAAAATGGAACAAAACAACACATTGAAAGAATCCCTGAAAACCCCAGCTTAAGAGATATACAAAAAATTGTCTTATTAAGTACAGCCCACACACTAAGGAAAACTTTATGTATGTAATGCTGGAGATGATAGGGAAGATAGAAAAACATGAAATGGAGCCATAACAACACGCCACTACCTGCCTTAGGTCTCCCCGCAGACTTGGTTGGTAGTGAGACCAAAGCAGAAATCGAAATATGATGAAAAATGACATAATAATAATAATTATTATTATTTATTAAATTTGAGCAGAAACGCAGTTTTTCTTTTAAAACTTCACACAAGAGAATTGAAAGTTTTCCAAAATACATCTTTACATTTAAAAGAAAATTTTAATCTTTTTAATAAACAGCTTTAAAAACTGAATAGAATATAATTGTAACCCTCGTGAATTTTTCCGGGTTTTAGCAGACAAGCTTCAAGAATATCGGGCACGTTTTTTACAACACGCATATGATACAGTTTTACAACATGCGTATGATACATTTCTAGACAGACTTAAAAAGAGTGATCATGTTTTTGAAGATGTTTGAAAAATGCCGTATGATTTTTGATTGTCAAAGTGGGACACTTATTGATTCCTGTTCTTGTCCGTGAGTAAAAAACGGGTAATTAGTAACATCTGCCAACAGGTGGGAAAGAAATATTTTCACCTGTCGACATGAGATAATCCAGGAGAAAAATATTCTTTCAATTCAGTGGATTTATTAGACATGCATAGAATCTATATACTCCGAAACGGCTGAACCGATTTTCTTGAAAAGATATTCAGAAGTTTCAAGGTTGCAGTTCTTATATATATATATATATAAGGACTGCAACCTTGAAACTTCTGAATATATATATATATATATATATATATATATATATATATATATATATAAAGCAAGATGTTTGTGTGTGTCTGTTTATCTGCCTGTATGTCTATTTTTTTCAGCCCTTTTAATTTAGTTTTTGATTCGGGTTTGGCTTTAAGTAGGTATAATTGTAGTTCGTAGTACCATTTACTCAGAGGACTTATTTAGCCTTCAAAAATCAGTTTACGACGAAAAAAACTTATTTGATATCGATACCAGGAAATCAAAATTTGACTTATATCCATTCATTTTTCTTTCAGTCTACGGTTTTGCTTTAACTGGAAACAACTATTGCATTTTAGTCTTTCGTGCCAACGTCCAAAGGGTCTGCGCTCCAGGACCATGGATTAGTTTTAAAGCTTTCATTACACCCGAGCAACGCCGGGCTATACTGCTAGTTAGTAATATTGTGGTGTCATAGAATGTTTACAGATATGTACAGAAATTAGGTTTTGGTGTAAAAAGTTTTCTGAGAAAAAAATTGCTGAGAATGGTTATAAGAAAAAGGGAAATTTCGTTAGAAAATAAGATATAAAATATTAGTGAACGGCTACGTGATATCAATCTTTTTGTATGGCAGGGAACGGTGGACAATCACCTAACAGATTAAGAAGACATTTGAAGTAGCTGAAACAAAGAAAAATGTACTGGATTATTATGTAATATCAGTCCTCCTGATGAAGAAGACAGTTGAAGAAGACAGTTTCTCACATATGAATAAAGTGTCGCTGCCGACATTTGAGTTTGAACACGTATTGCCAGAGAACAAAAATAGTCGAACTCGTTTTGATGTTATTAGAGGAGGCTTAGATCACGTGACGCAAAATATATATATTAAGGCAGAGACGTTATTTCATGGTAAAGCGGAAGTATGGCATATTTCAGGTGAGCCATCATCAGCTTCCGTCTTTATTTTACAAAGGATTTTACACGAATCCTTTGTAAAATAAAGACGGAAGCTGATGATGGTTCGCCTGAAACAGGCCCATACTTCCGATTTACTATGAAATAACGTGTCTGACTTAATTTATCTTACATTTGCTCTATATGTATATCTATACATATATATTTAGAGTTCTCTTAGAGAGTTATCCTACCACTGTATGTACTGGATACTCCTTTGGATTCTTCTGTACCCACACTGCTTGCTGATATATATATATATATATATATATATATATATATATATATATATATATATAAGAAAACTCAACACGTCATTTCAATTGGTTATAAATTATAATTCATTTCTATGAGCTTAAATAGCACATTTCATCAGACCTTACCATATTCCTTTAATTTGGTACAAAAAAATTGCCAGATAAAAATAAAAATAAAATAAAAATAAAAATAAGAAGAAGGAAAAGGAAAAGAGAAAGAGGAAAAGGGCGTTAGGACTTAAGCATTGGCGTCAGATCTGTCTGGGATTGCCCAAGCCGTCGTGAAGAGGTTGACCTGTAAAGGAATTTCTAATTCTTTTGATACTGTTGTTTTTGTGATTCCATAAAACCAACCCATCCATTTATATTAACTTATATCCACATATATGTATGTGTACATTCCCACAAGCTCATAGAAATGAATTGAAATGACGTGTTGAGTTTTCCTTTATAAATATCATATTACTCTGGATAACACCCATTGACTTCTCTATATAGATATAAAACTTAATATTTTATATTAAGTTAAACTTGTTGGATTATCCTCTCCGTTTACGGACTGGACATCTATACACACACACACACACACACACACACACACACACACATATATATATATATATATATATATATATATATATATATATATATCAGCATGCAGTGTGTGTATAGAAGAATCCAAATATCCTGTACATAGAGTGGTGGGATAACTCTCTAAGAGAACTCTAAATATATATGTATATAAATACATATAGAGCAAATATAAGAAAAATTAAGACAGACACGTTATTTCATGGTGAATCGGAAGTATGGGCCTATTTCAGGCGAACCATCGTCAGCTTCCGTCTTTATTTTACAAAATATTTTACACGAATCCATTTGTGTAAAATCTTTTGTAAAATAAAGACGAATCCATTGATGTGAATTGAGAATGCGAGAAGTTCAAGTTAAATTAACTCCAAATTTATTTAAATGTCTTATATTCGTACAGGACTTAACTTCCAATAAAGACGCGGAATTAAGATTCAGTATACTTGTTAGATTAGAAATGGAGCCTAAATTAACTCACCAGGAATTAACAGGAGAGTTTCAACGTATCGTAAATTTAAAACATGATGCCACAAGGACTGAGGGAATATATGCAATATATATACAATATTAATGGGTTACATTGTTTAATATTAGGGAGAGATCATACGTAATTAAATAAGTGAAGGTTCAGATCAGCGATGACAGTCTGCTTTAGGCTGACACACAATCGTCAGTATCTTCCTTGAAGATTACGTTCAAGCATGATATAGACCATGTAAGCTTGCGTTGCGGTGCAGTGTATATCGACTCAGAACGAGATATCGCCCTATCAGACTTCTACCGATATTCGGGAAAGTGTTCGAGGCCATAATCAATGCTGAAATATTTCAACATCTTACTGCCCATAAACTCTTCTCTGACAAGGAATGTGGCTTCCGTTTTGCCAGGTCCACTGCCGATATGCTAACAACCATTACGGAGTACATGCTCTTGACCCTCGATGAGGCAGGCGAGGCTCGTGCAGTTGCTCTGGACATCTCCAAGGCTTTTGACAGGGTCTGGCACTCTGGCCTCCTTTGCAAGCTACGGGGTTACGGCATTATCGGACGCCTGCTTGACCTAATCCAGTCCTTTTTAAACAACCGCAAAATGAAGGTCGTATTGCATGGGCATGCCTCTTCGTCCTACAGCACGAATGCCGGTGTCCCCCAGGGCTCTATCCTGGGCCCGACGCTCTTCCTTATTTTTATCAACGACCTCCCAGATGAGATCAAATCCCAAGTAGGCATCTACGCAGATGACACCACAATATACTCCCGCACAAGTAAGAAACCGATTGTTATCTAGTTATGGGTTAAATGACAAGACAGATTGGGTTCTATAGCCTTGGCTGGCAACCAGTCTACCGCAGAATGTAATGGCAACCTACTGCGGGATAATTATCTGCCCAGTCAGTCATATCTCTTTCGAGACATGATCGCCCAAGCGTGTATCACGTATGGCACTTAACTGACTGATATTGTTCAGACTGTTGTAAGTCGACTCACTGGATCTAACTTGGCTACAGTCGAGGTGAACAAATAAACTTATAGAATTGAGTTAAAAGGCGATATTCTAATCACTTGAAGATGGTCGGTGCGTAAAACGGCCGAAATGTCTTGAATACGGCAAAAAAGATGAGAACAGCAGTCCGAACAATATAAATCGTGTAAATAATTAAAATATCTCATCTTAGAATTATCGACGTGAAACAGACTGTCGTTACTGGGTGTTGACCTCTATATCCACTTAGATATTTAAAGTTTAATTTGTATCGACAAATAGTGTATCTGGGTAGATAGCCATGGTTGATGTATCCTCCACAAGCAAGACTTGATTATATTAAATTACCCAGCTGTTATTTCTAGTAAGTCGGTGATACTTTCTATGGGATCGATATTAAAGCTATGCTCTAAATGTCTAACATCTGGCTTTATAATTTACAAGTAGAAAAGAGAACAATAAATGTTTCAATGCACAAGATGGATTCGTAATCTGGTATGCCTTATCGATATCAAAAAATGATCGAATATGGAGAGGAGAATTTTAGTATAGACATCACTAAAATCGTTCAGTAGGAAATCTGCCAAGGCTGACAAGGTAAACCTGGTTGCTTTTCTTGAAACGGACCTCCAATCAGTGGTTAAGTGAGGCAAGAAATGGTTTGTAAAGTTTAATGCCTCCAAAACAAAATCACCTTTAATCACTTTAGGGAGACTAACAGCTTCTTTTCTCACACTTCCCGCCTGTCGAATTCCTTTCCGTTTACTTGCTTACCCGACAGCTACAATCTCCAGGAGTGTTATGTCGTGAGTAAGAATAAATAACTCAACAACAGGAATAGGTTAATTGTTGTATTCCGTGAAAATAGTATTTACAAAGGTTATTAGTATCCAATACAAGAATAAGGGTTAATCGTCTCAACCGTCGTAAGACCTAGTATGAGCAATGGGTACTTCCGGGTCGTCACCGGAAGTCTACGACTGACTTGTCGATCGGCTGCTCGGCACACTCTCTACCTACGTAGATGCCACCATTACTTTACATAGTAATGGAATAGTCCATTATAGCCGAATAGGCGCGGGCGTCCCAACAAGGAGTTTAAATTTAAGGCCAATAGACACCTCCTAACACACTAACTCGCACCCACACTCTCAAACACTCTTCCCATCTACGCAATCCTCATCCTCGGTATCCTCATCCGTCTATCACCCTCCTTCTGACATTTCCTATATCTATTGCATGGGCATGCCTCTTCGTCCTACAGCACGAATGCCGGTGTCTCCCAGGGCTCTATCCTGGGCCCGACGCTCTTCCTTATTTTTATCAACGACCTCCCAGATGAGATCAAATCCCAAGTAGGCATCTACGCAGATGACACCACAATATACTCCCGCACAAGTAAGAAACCGATTGTTATCTAGTTATGGGTTAAATGACAAGACAGATTGGGTTCTATAGCCTTGGCTGGCAACCAGTCTACCGCAGAATGTAATGGCAACCTTTCTCATCACTTTCCCCTGCGCAATAGTGGCAGTGGAATGCCTTGCTTGGGGTGAAATGATTAAAAAAAATTTCGATACTATTATAATGTGGATATAAAGTTGGGGATCAATTCTACATTACAATCAATATATAAACTGATCCCTCTCTTTATGGCTACAGTCATCCTTTTCTTACCCACTTCCTGACACCTCCTATAATCTGTCACTCTTTCTCATCACTTTCCCCTATGTAACCCCTGTGCAATAGTGGCAGTGGAATGCCTTGCTTGGGATGAGATGATTAAAAAATTTTTCTGTACTATTATAATGTGGATATAAAGTTGGGGATCAATTCTACATTACAATCAATATATAAACTGATCCCTCACTTTATGGCTACAGTCATCCTTTTCTTAGCCACTTCCTGACAGCTCCTATAATCAGTCACTTTTTCTTATCACTTTCCCCTATGTAACCCCCTGCGCAATAGTGGCAGTGGAATGCCTTGCTCGGGGTGAAATGATTAAAAAAATAATAAAGAAATAAAAATTCTATCAGCCATGTGAATGATTGAAGCAAATCTCTTTGAGAGTAACACCCTGTGCCTCCTTGGGTCTCACTTTTCAGCGTCAACTTTGGTGCAGACACACCTGTCCTCGAGGACGAAATGCTTTTCAGCGCTCTATCCTAGGGTCCTAATATGTTTCTGGTCTTCATCGATGATCTTCCTGAAGTCATCAATTCCTAATTAAGCATTTATGCAGATGATACAACAATTTATTCCTGTCTCAGAAGAAAATCCGTTTGAGGTGACGAAGTAAACCTGGTTGCTGCACTTGAAAAGAGCCTCCAATTAATGGTTAACTGGAGCAAGAAATGGCTTATAAATTTGAATACCTCCAAAACAAAACATCTCTACTTTCTATAGAAAAAAAATCCTGTTCACCATCTCTTTCATATTCTTGCTTACCGCCTTGCTTGGGGTGATACAATTAATATATATATATATATATATATATATATATATATATATATATATATATATGAAAGTGTGTATGAGTAAGGATTATTGTATTATTGACTAAAATCTGTCTGATATTACCTACATGTTTATGTTTTTCTGAGAAATGTTGTTTATTTGGACTCTGATCAGAAAGGTGACTTGTAAGTCTACGGGAGAGCGTGGTTGTAGTAAAACCAATATATGTACTGGGTTTTTTTTATTAGTACCAGAGATACAATCTCTGAGCGGGCATGTAAATTGGTACACTACATTGTTTGTTTGTAGAGAATTTAGTTTAGTGCTTGTAGGGTTATTAGAGACTATGAGGTCAATTGTTTTGAATTTTTTATAATATATAATGAGTTTAATTTGATTATTACTATCCACTGGTTTCACATTTCTACGTATTATGTTTTTGAGAGTTGTTTCATCTTGTTTGTAATTATTATGTATTTGGTTGCAATAGTATAAGTTAATAGTGTTATGTTTATTTTGATGTACACCGTTATTATTAAAATTATTCAAATGTTGGATAATTTTTGTCTTTATTTTCAACTGAAATCAAAGCCAAAATACGACGTTTAGAACGGCTCATAATTAAACATAATAGACATTCATTGTCTCTTATATTTAACAGTATATGTTTAGAAAATTATTTTCTGCCTCGATACACTATATATATATAGATATATAAAAGTCAGTTAAGTGCCATATATGATACACGCTTTGGCGATCATGTCTCGAAAGAGAAAGGACTGATTGGACAAAAGATATACCAGCAGTAGGTTGCCATTACTTTCTGCAGTAGACTGCTTCCCAACCAAGGCTAAATCCCATCTGTCTAGATATTTAACCCATAGCTGGAAGGAGAAAAGCCGTAGTAATACCTCTCTGAAGGGTATTAGCGCGAAAGTGAATGCAAGGAATTCAACTAGAATTCGAAATTAGCTTACCGATTTCTCGTTCCAGGCCGATATCCACTGCACCACACCCACACACACACACCGACACACACACACACACACACCGACACACACACACACACGGACTTCCAAAGATACACAGATGAAACACAATTAAAGCAGCTGTCCAGGAACAGGGGTCGGAATATATCCACACCCCAGGCCCCAGTGGCCTTGAATTTGGACCTTTTGTAGCAGACTGAGCGATTTAATTGATGGAACATTGCAACCTTGCACCACAAAGGTAGAAAGTTACATTGGAGACAGCATGCATTTCCTGAGATTCATGCCAAAAAAGGTGGACCCAGATAGACTCTTGGTGACTTTTGGCGTGAGCAGCCTGTACAGCAACATACCGCATGCGTCACAAATACCATTATGGACACTTAATGTATCATAACATGTATAATAACAAAAACAATAAATATACACTTTAAAGAAAACGTTAACGGCTTCTCACACCTTTTCTCTCGTTGGAACAACCCTATTTCTTTATCCAATATATATATATATATATATATATATATATAGCGAGAGAGAGAGAGAGAGAGAGAGAGAGAGAGAGAGAGAGAGAGAGAGAGAGAGAGAGAGAGAGAGGATGGTTGACATTATCATATATATATAACTGAATTTATCTTTGAATTATCTTACTTATCTTTGAATTATTGACGTTGCATTATCTTATATACATACATACATACATACATACATATATATATATATATATATATATATATATATATATATATATATATATGAGAGGGGAGACACAGATAGAGAGACTGGCTTTTATATTGTGTATGAGCATGTAGTTCCTGCATAATGTATATATATGTAAATAGACGTACACACACACGCACACACATACACACACACACACACACACATATATATATATATATATATATATATGCACTTATGAGTTAGGAAAGTGCCTGAAAAGTATTCCCTCTCCCCACCATCGCCTTACGTTTTGTGTGTCAGCCGAGAAACAAGACCGGAAGTCGTCAAACATCCTGGGAAAATTGAAGAATGACGGCTCAAAAGAAAATAGGTTGCTGACCCAGAAAGATGTCAGACAAAGTACATGGTAAGGGGAAGGAATTGGGTCACATTGATATTCAAGTGAGAGAGAGACACTCGATAAATTTGACCGGCAAGGATTAAAAATAAACTAAAAAATAACACTAAACAAAAAAAAAACGAAAAACAAAAAAACACTCTAGCCTGCTGCAGTTGGAATTCAAGCGATAGTAGCAGTAAACATAGTAAGTTGCAGTCATCTTAATCACAATTTTAGTAATATTAGTATTCTGTATATGTCGGCCTTTGTGGAAGGGAATAATCTACATAAGAACAATTAATTTATCGTAATAGCTACTTGGACAGTACTTGTGGTAGACGCATGGCGAATTCTCCTGATACCTTCATATAGCAAAGCCTCAAGGTGTTCACTGTCAAATATCATGAACGAGAAATTTGGTGAATATACCTGCTTACAGAAGTTATACGTTTTCCAGGGTATTTTGCGTAAGTGAATTGAATTTATTGCATTCATTTACGCACAAATACCCCTTGATTAGTATGAATCCGTTGCTTGTTCTCCAACTATGGGTTAAATAACAGTATAGATTGGGTTCTCAAGCCAGTATCAGTATCTTTTCTTTTCCTTTCTACTTTAAGAAAGCAACCATTTGTTTTGGCTTCCGCAGAAGTTCGTCATATGGACTTCTTATGTGCGTTGTGCTGCAGTGGATATCGACTCGGAACGACAAATCGGGGAGTCGAGTTCGAATTCCAGTTGAGTTTCTTGCATTCACTTACGCACAAATACGCTTGGGAAGGTATTAATCCGTCTCTTCCCTCCAGTAATGGGTTAACTAACAAGACAGATTGGGTTCTATAACCTTGGTTGGTAACCAGTCTACTGCAGAAAGTGATGGCAACCTACTGTGTAATAATCTTCTGCCCAGTCAGTTATGTCACTTTCGAGACATGATCGCCTAAAGCTGTTATAACGTAAGGTACATAAGTGACAGACTGAATATAAGAATTATAAACATAATTAAAACTTCTACTGTGCATAAGGTGGGGGATCGGTTTTCTATTGTTATAAAGTAATAAACTGATCCCCCACTAATTATGCTTAATATAATAATGTAATCTAATCTATCTCTTCTCCCTACAACTAGGACTTAAATGGCAGGACAAATTGGATTCTATAGCCTTGAATGGCAACCAGTCTACCGCAGAAAGCAATGGCAACCTACTGCGGGATAACCTTCTTCCCAGTCAGTCATGTCTCCTTCGAGACATGATCGCCTAACGCGTGTATCACGTATGGTACTTCACTGATTGAATCTATTTTAATATGAAAAACAACTGGGGAAAAAACATTTCCAGTCTCAGTGACTATTGTGAGACTACAAACTATAGGAATTCTTTCGGGCACCTCGACGTGATGTAATGGTTAGCCAGCTTGTCTTGCTAGGACATATTACAACTGAGTAGTGTGTTAGATGCTCACTGGGTAACCGGTACTTCCGGTTTTATGCTGCATCCAAGCGGCACTTAGAAAATCAACTTTCATTTGATATTTAGACCTTTCTTTTCGCTTTATTTCACTATCTGCTGTAGGAGTTCTTGTAGTTTCCTTTCTATGTCTGTTATCAATACTGATCTATCTATCTATCTATCTATCTATCTATCTATCTATCTCGAGCTAGTATCTATCTATCTATCTATCTATCTATCTATCTATCTATCTCGATCTATTTTTATCTATCTATCTATCTATCTATCTATCTATCTATCTATCTATGATCTCTCTCTCTCTCTCTCTCTCTATCTATCTATCTATCTATCTATCTATTTTGAGCTCTTCTTTATCTATCTATCTATAGGCAGCTCTGCTCGCTCGGAAACTGATCAAACAACTCTTACTCTATCCAAGAAAACCAGACCAGCAGGATATCATACTGCTACCAGAGAGCAGACTGGGAGTCATTACGAGACTTCCTCTGCGAAGTCCCCTGAAACAACGTTTTCGATCTTCCTGTCGAAGACTGTGCGTCCGAGGTCTCCTCTTGGGTTAAGGCTGGCATCGATGCTTTTTCCCGGCCAGGAAATTCCAGATAAAATCAAATTCGTCCCCCTGGTTCTCACCCTCTTGCTCGGCCGCCATTGTCCACCGGAACCATTTCTTCCGGCTCTATCGAAGCTGCTCGTCGAACCAAAACAGGCGCCTTTTCGCCTCAGTACGTAATAAGTGTAAACAAGTACTGACCCAAGCTAAGAGGGCGTTTGTTACCAGAATGAGGCAACGCATAGCATCCTCTAAGTTCGGCTCCAAAGATTATTGGCGTCTCTGCAAAAGCGTGCTCAACAAGAGCAAGACTTCAATACCCCCATTAATCAATGAATTTGAAGTTCTCACCTCCCCAGCGGACAAGGCTGAATGCTTTGCCCGTAGATTCTCCACCAATTCGACACTGGACTCGTTAGGAATACCTACACTCGACTTCCCACCCAGAACTAAGGCTTAACTAAATAACGTCCACATTACACCCTCGCTGGTCTCCAAGATAATTGCACAACTTGACCCACACAAAGCGAGTGGCGAGGACGGAATCCCAATCATAGTACTGAAGAAATGTGCCCCAGAACTCTACTCTGTCCTCTCTAAACTCTATAACCTCTGCCTATCTGCTTCCTGTTTTCCTGCATGTTGGAAGTCCTCATGTTTAGTTCCTATATTTAAGAATTCTGGCGAACCCTCAGACCCTGCCAATTACCGCCCTATTACTCTCCTTCCGATCTTCGGCAAAGTTTCGAAGCCATTATCAACGCCGAGGTGATTCAGCATCTCACGGCCCACAGGCTTCTCTCTGACAAACAGTACGGGTTTCGCTTCACCAGGTCTACTGCTGATATGCTAACGACCATTACCGAGTACATATACCGGGCTCCTGACAAGAATGTCGAAGCCCGAATCATTGCCTTGGATATCTCCAAAGCGTTCGACAGGGTCTGGCACGCTGGCCTCTTATGCAAACTGCGGAGCTACGATATAACTGGACATCTGTTTGACCTCATCCAGTCATTCCTCTCTAACCACACATTGAAGGTAGTATTAAATGGGCATGCCTCCCAAAACTACCATACAAACGCGGGGGTCCCGCAAGGTTCTATCCTAGGTCCCACGCTCTTTCTGATGTACATTAATGATCTACCCGACGCCATTATATCCCAGGTAGGCATGTACGCCGATGACACCACAATCTACTCTCGCCTCGATAAAAAAAACCCGGTTTGAGCGACAAAGCGAACCTCGCTGCCGAGCTTGAAAAGGACCTCCAATCCTTAGTGGCCTGGGGTAGGAAATGGCTAGTAAATTTCAATGCTTCTAAAACGAAGCTGTTATCAACTAACCACCATAGACAATCGCATCTACCTCCCATTAGCATGGAACAGGCTTGCCTCCCAGAGAGTAAAACACTACGCTTCCTTGGCCTTACACTTTCGGCGGACCTCAAATGGAATGACTATATCGAATCCATTGCCAAATCTGCCGCTATGAAAGTCGGCTCTCTGTTCAGGGCCCGGAAGTTTTTCCGGCCTGAATCTATCCTGCACACATACAAATCTACCATCCGCCCATGTATACTGCTGAATACCATGAATACTGCTGCCACATCTGGTCGGGTGACCCTGTTACTCTCCTTTGGCTTCTTGACAAAATCCAAAGAAAATCTGTAGCGTGGTTGATACTGACTTGGCAGACCGGCTGCAATCGCTCTCTCACCGGCGTGATGTGGTTTCCCTGTGCCTCTTCTGCAAGTACTTTCATGGCTTCTGCTCCGAAGAACTTAGATCATTGGTGCCGCACGAATTTACCCGAGATACTAGATTGGCAACTAGGTCCCACCCTTTTACAATTAAACAGATAAGATGTAACCGTAATTTCTACTCCAACAGCTTCTTTTCTCGCGCTTCCTGCTTGTGGAATTCCCTTCTACGTGTCTGCTTTCCCGACAGCTACAATCTCCAGGTGTTTAAATGTAGGGTCAATAGACACCTCCTATCACACTAACTTCCAATTATTCTCCCAACACTCTCATCTACCCAACCCTCATTCTCGGTATTCTTACCCGCCTATCACCCACCATCTGACATTTCCTATATTTAACCATCCTTTTTCCACTCTATGGAGCCACCTGCGCAGTAGTGGCAGTGAAATGCCTTGCTCGGGGTGAAACGCTTATGAAAAAAAATCTATCTATCTATCTATCTATCTATCTATCTATCTATTTTGAGCTTTTCTTTATCTATCTATCTATCTATCTATCTATCTATCTATCTATCTATCTATCTATCTATCTTTCTTTCAGTCGTCATTTTTCATTATTCCCACTCTTCCTTCTTCATTCATCTTTACATTTCTCTTCTCCCTGCCATTACATCACATAATTCATAATGTCCTCCTCGACACACAAAGCAATCAAGCCAGTATCACGTGATTCTTTTCCTTTCTTTTCTTTTCCTTTCTACTCTAAGAAAGCAACCATTTGTTTTGGCTTCCGTTGAAGTTCGTCAGTCGGACGTCTTAATCTATTTTAATATGAAAAACAGTTGGAAAAACACTGCTAGTGTCTATGCCTATTGTGATAACTACAAACTTTAGGGCGCCTCGACGTGATAGACACTGGGTAATCCATACTTTCAACCTTGTACCACATCTAAGCTACGCCTAATAAATCACTTTCGGGCACCTCGTCGTGGCGTAAATTTTAGGAAACCTGTCTCGTTAGAACCTATTACAACTGAGTGGTGTCAACTTTCACGTAACAGGGAACTTTTTACTCCGCCTATTTTTGAAAATTGCGTGTTCATAAAAGATCCTTGTTACGTGATAATTTTAAAAACGGTAAAATTGGTTATTGTAAATCACCTGAACACACCGAAAGTTAGAAACCAGGGCCGTGAAATACCTCGTTTTTAAATGAAAAATATTAAAAATGTCTATAATATAATTGTATTGAACACTTTAATACAAGTCTACTGGTTTAATTTAATTATGAACTAAAACTATTTAACTAATTTTATATATATATATATATATATATATATATATATATATGTGTGTGTGTGTGTGTGTGTGTGTGTGTGTGTGTAAACAAATGAGTAAGGAAAGTCACGGGGTGACGTCATAGAACCGCATTGCAAATTTGAGAACTGCGTTTGTTATTTTTGGTAACTATTGCCGTTGCCTAGCGGAGTTTTACGTCAACACAAAATAAAATCGTCTGTCATGGTGGATGTTATTGTATTACCGTCTAAATAACCTCTCTGAAGATGGCTCATGTGAGCCGAAATCTTAGACGCAAATTAACAAAAAAATATCCAAATGTTGGAGAATTTTTGTCTTTATTTTCAACTGAAATTTAAGCCAAAATACGACGTTTAGAACGGCTCATGATTAAACATAATAGACATTCATTGTCTCTTATATTTAACAGCATATGTTTAGAAAATTATTTGCTGCTTCGATACACTATATATATATATATATATATATATATATATAGCATAATGATAATCCACGTATACTTGTTTCCTGTTTAGGATGTGGTTTCCGGTTTTTCTCTTTTCCGATCTTTTCACTCTTTTTTTTATTTTATTTTATTTTTTTCAATTGGAGTAGATAGACTAAACTATCGCCCGGTTTACACTCCACCCACGTCTATTGAACAGGTGAAGAGGCTCATTCCTTGTTTCCTGTTTAGGATATGGTTTCCAATCTTTTCACTCTTACGTAGCCCCTACGCATCAGTGGCGTTTTCGCCTTGCTTGGGGTGATATGATTTAAAAAAAAAATGCTGTCTCAATATGTATAGGAAAAACTACTAAAAGTTGTAAGTTAAAAAAGTATTTTTTTTGACAGTATTTATTTATTTCTATTATTATATTTGATGTTTCAGACCGTCCTCGGCCTTTCATCAGAAATAAATGATTTTAAAATTTCAACTAGAAGCGTCCATCGCGAGGAGCGTCCGTCGCGTGATGCAGAAAGCAAAACTTTTTAAGGGTATCTAAAAGTTGTTTAACTATTGAAATATTTATAAAGATTCAAATTTTAAAATCATTTATTTCTGATGAAAGGCCGAGGCCGGTCTGAAATATCAAATATATATATATATAATAATAGAAATAAATAAATACTGTAAAAAAAAAATACTTTTTTAACTTACAACTTTTTAGTAGTTTTTCCTATATATATATATATATATATATATATATATATATATATTTATTATTATTATTATTATTATTATTATTATTATTATTATTATTATAGGAGATACGTTTCTACATGTTCTCACTTTTGATCGTGACCCTTTTCTGTCTAAGATGTGTCCGAACACAAGCCCTTCTTGTCTGATCAGAGAACGTTCATAAAACCATTAGACCGGAATTCTTTTGGGAAAAGCTCTGACGAGAAGAAGCGAGAAATGGAGGGTGAGAAGACAAAAAAAAATGTTCAAAACAAAGCGAGCGAGAATAAGAGGAAACCAGGTAAAATGAAAACAATTATCATTAGAGGGCGGAGAAAAAAATAAAGAAAATTACATTTCAATAAATGAAATACAAAAAGGCCAATAAGAATATTCTTTCATATACAATGTCTCTTCAAAGCCTGAACGATCATGGCTCTCCACAACTTCTTTTGCATTAAAACTATTATAAACAATAGTCCCTTTGCTAACCCTTCCATTCCATGTTCCGCTATCCATTTGCAATAGCTCGTCAAGAAGATAGATCCGCGGGATTCTCTTATTAGATTTTCCTTTCATCACTCATTCAGTAATGAATTAGACCACTCTGGCTATTGGGCGTGTATAATAATAATATCCACGCTAAAAAGTCTGTCTTCTTCTACCGGGCGCCCATAGTCCAGAGGTAAAATTGCCGATTGATGCCAAGGACTTTGTAATACAAAAGAAGTTATTTACAAATCAAAAGCACATGATTTAAATGGTCAACGCCAAACATATTTGGTATCAACCAAAGACACCTTTAAGACCAGGTGGTCCAATCACATGTCTACATTTAAAATAGAATACTTAAAAAATTGTACAAAATTGGCTACCCCCATGTGGAAATTAAAATTACAATATGGAAAAGGCCCAGACATAATGTGGAGTATAGTGAAAACGGCCAAGCCTTACAACAATGGCAAAATATGTAGACTATGCCAGGAAGAAAAGTTAGCGATTATGTTATTCCCAAACAAAAGTGAATGAAAGGATAGAAATTATGTCTAAGTGAAACCATACCAAAAAATACCCATTAAGTTCATACAAATATGAATGAAAACTTTATAACTTATTGTAATTTTGAAAATTGTGCATTGAAAAATTCTCTGTTACTTGAGCGTTCTTAAAAAAAACAAAACAAAACAAACAAAAAAGACGGTAAAATCAGTTATTGCAAATCGCCTGAACACACGACATGGTAGAAACCTTGGTCGCGTAATAGCTCCTTTGCAAATAAAGAATATATATATATATATATATATATATATATATATATATATATATTAATACAGGTTTCATTGAATAATATAGACAAGTTCTGTCTATTTTGTGTAAGATCCGTTCGTATGATCTGATTAGCTTGAGAGTGTTGTCATGGAAAGTCGACAAGAAATCGCAATAATTGTTGATTTTTTTTATCAGGTCTGAGCGTTCGGCTTACATAAGCCATTATCAAAGGATGAACATTTAATGTTCAGTGAACATAGAACATTTAAATTATTATTAACAGAGTGCAGTTATACAGAGAAAATTAGACAGGTCGCACATGGCTGTAGGCCGAGAAGGAATGGTGGGAGTGGGTTTTTGGTCAATTGAGTGTAGAGTGGCATGAGGGATTGGTCTGGGAACTGCTGCTACTATGGTGTAGGGGGGTAAGTGTAATAACTATATATATATATATATATATATATATATATATATATATGTATGTATATCCCTTTTATTATAGATACCAAATATATATATACATAATAAATTGTAATTACCGTATAATATTTGACAGCGCCAACATAGTAACCAGATATTTTTATTAAAATTTAAATTAGTCTTCTATAATCAGCACCTGAAGATTGCCATGTGTATGAAAATCCAGGTTGTGCTAACGGTGAAGGATAATTTGTATACCTATGAATATATATATATATATATATATACACTAGCAGTATAGCCCGGGGTTGCTCGGGTGTAATGAGAGCTTTAGAACTAATCCATGGTCCTGGAGCCCAGACTCTTTGGACGTTGGCACGAAAGACTAAAAAGTTTCCAGTTAAAGCGAAACCGTAGACTGAAAGAAAAATGAATGGATGTCAGTCAAATTTTGATTTCCTGGTATCAATATATATATATATATATATATATATATATATATATATATATATATATATATATTCGATTTTCTGCACTATTGTAAGAACTGCAACCTTGAAACTTTTGAATATAATTTCTTATATCTTTGTCTATGAGTGTTTCAAATTGGATTAAAATCGGACCACTCCTTCTATAACCCGATTTTTTCGATTATCGATTTTCGATATTTATCGGGAGTACCTCGACACAAAACCTAGCTAAAAACACTCGCAGACGCTTATAGTACAAGTGTGTAAATTTTCAAGAAAATCAGTTCAGCCGTTTTGGAGTCTATAGGTAACGGATACACACACTTACAGACACACACACACAGACAAAAATTCCATTCATAGATAAGTTTATATATATATATATATATATATATATATATATATATGTGTGTGTGTGTGTGTGTGTGTGTGTGTGTGTGTGTGTGTGTGTGTGTGGAGAGGGAGAGATTGAGACTATGCGTCTGCGTGCGTGTTTATTTATGTACATACATACATACACATATGTGTGTGTGTGTGTGTGTGTGTCTGTGTGTCTGTGTGTCTGTGTGTGCCTATTTATGTAGATGCACGTATGTGTGTATATAACCGACCTTTTCTAATCTACGGCTATCTATTTTTATCTTTGCACCTAACAGTTCAATATTCATGTTCCGATCCGTTTAAATATTGATTAATGGATCGATACAGGAACATTTTCCATACGCTTACATGTCATTTGTTTTTTTTTGTTTTGTTTTGCTTCTGTATAACGAATTTGAAACTAATGGCAGACATCGGAAGTTGGCGAGGAGAATGGAAAATGCAAAAACAAGCCAAAATACGTTGCCTTGATGCAAAATTTTCCGGCATCTCTTTTGAAAAGATCTTTTATTCCCAAGAATTCATAGCATAATTATTCAGATGTCAAATCATCTCCTCTCTTTCTATGGCCTTATGTCATCTTTCCGATAAAATTGTGCAGTAAATTATGTCAAAGCTTACGGCCAATCGAAACGCCGGTCCCCCATCCATCCATCGAAGTTAAGCAACCTCGAGCCTTGTCAGTAAAGAGATAGGTATCCGCTTGGGAGTACTAGATTTTGTAAGCTTGGATATGCCGGTGGTATAATCGGCTTACGGACACGTCACATTAAAACACCGGTTTCCGCTCGATATCGAAGTTAAGCAACCTCGAGCCTGGTCAGTAAAGAGATGGGTGTTTGTTTGGCTATACCAATTGTTGTAAGCTTGGATGTGCGTATGCGTATTGGAACTGTTTATCGGATTATTAAAACAGGATGTCGCTTGAAGCCTGATGACCCGAAAGGTGAAAGTTTACAAGGCAACAATTTGCCGTAGTGTTTTTCTTTAAACAAAATTACACGCTTGTGCAAATTAATTGAAAGAACTGCTTTAGTTGGATTTCTTTTACTATACGGTCAGTTTTATACTCACTAGAGTAACGATTTCTATTTTTTCCTCAGATTAGGTCATTTGCAGTGGAGTGCAGTAATGTGAATCTATTTTCGGAGTGTATGATGAAATTTGTTTGGCCTTGAAAAAAATTGCTTTATCCGTGATTATATTAGATTTTGTCCCGCCCAGAGAGTATTGTCTCGACTGTCGATTAGTTGTCCTCCGACCATTGCCTGCGATTGACGTTACTCCAAGGAAGCGTACAAAAATTGATACGCTTCACGAAGACTTACAGAAAGATCGCGGATCAGTCAGTTATGTCATCAAGGCAAATCACTTTCCCTTATGTAAGGAAGTGTTCTAACAGGAGATGGAAAGTGCGACACGGAGATCCGAAGGCGAATTGGCATGGCAAAGGACGCGTTCCAGAAGATGAGCAAAATACTAACACACAGGAAGATCTCAATAGAAACGAAGAAAAGAGTGCTAGACTGCTACGTGATGTCAGTTCTTCAGTACGGCTGTGAATGCTGGACAATATCATCGAAAATGAGGACAAAACTGGAAGCGGCCGAAATGTGGTTCTACAGAAGGATGCTACGGATATCGTGGACTGAGCATACAAGCAACGACGAAGTGTTAGAAAGAATGGCAACAAAAAGGAAATTGATGCTGAGCATCAGGAAGAGACAACTCTGGGACATGCAATGAGGAAGGAAAGCCTGGAGAACCTGATACTGACTGGTCAGATAGAAGGAAGGAGAGACAGAGGAAGGCAGCGGATAACATATTTGCAGGGCCTGATCAGGTGGATGACGGAACGGGGGTTGCCAGGAGCAACAGGAGCAAACATACTAAGAGCCACAAGGGATAGGGAGACGTGGAGATCCATGATCGCCTACGTCCTGAAGGGACAGGGCACATAGAAGAAGAAGAAGAACCACTCTTTCTCATCACTTTCCCCTATGAAAGCCCCTGCGTAACAGTGGCAGTGAAATGCCTTGCTTGGGGTGAAATGATTAAAAAATAAATAAATAAATAAATAAATACATCTATCAGTCCAAAACGTAAAGAGAAATGCGATCGGAAAAGAAAAACAACGCCAAGAGATGACGTATACGTGACCGTGGAAAATGTGAAAGATCTTAGGAAGACATTATTCGCTTTGTTTCAATTAATCTGCACAAAGGTGTAACTTGCTCTGTTGTCTTTTTTTTTCATTTTAAACATTGGGCATGTAAGTAGTAAGCATAGATGTGCGGGTGGTGTAATAGATAAAGGTTCGGAACTGCTAATCGGAGAACTGAGTTCCAACCCCCATAATATTCATAATAACTACTTAACCTCGGGAAAAGTATGAATCCAGCCGTCCCCAACAAGTATGGATCAATGAATAAGACTTGTATCACAAAACAATATAAAAGTATTTTCTGGTCTTAAATAACCTCAGTAAAATGGTTGATAAACCGTAAAAAACAAACCAATCAAACAATCATATCAGGTGGATACACAAATGTCGGCGTGCGGTTGAATTGCAATTAGAAGTGAAAAATTAGAGAATTACGTTCACTTGCCAGTTGGTTTCGTTGCCTTCATTTATATCTCTCCCCTCAGCTACGGATTAAACAGTAGGCCTTGTCTCTGAAAAATCATATTCTCAAATAATTTTTAATGTAATATTCACTCGCAAAAGGAAGAAATACTTTTATAATACATATTATGCTTCCGCTTTGAAGAAACTACAAAGTGTTGATAAACCGTGAAAACATCAATCAGCAATACAAAAGTTCCTAGCATTATTCGTATAAATTCGTAGCTCCATTATTCAGTCGTAAATGCATATCACCCGCCTTTCGGTTAAATTGTGCATTCAGTCATGAACTTTTCTCGTCCGGCCGACAAAAGGCCAAAGTCCTTATTCTGGATCAGGTTACTTGATTTCCATTTCATTTTAAAAGAAATGCTTATTCCAGGAAAATATTTATACCAAATGGAACGAATATTGCGTAGTCTGATGAAATGAGCTAATTTAGCTCATAGAAAGAAATTCAAATTTATAACCACTCTAAACGATGTGTTGAGTTTTCCTTTAGAAATATCATATTACATAAATATAAATTATATAAATATC
>JBBBDQ010000685.1:1645000-1737500 GCA_037127315.1 Ascarosepion bandense | reverse complement strand
TTACGACTTCAATTAATCGGATTCTTTTTCTAACTTCAGATATACCGATCTATAAAATATGATGTCTTTAAAAGCATTTATTTGACAAGTGTCCAGAATATGACGCTAATGATCCTCTTTCCATCATCAGGTAATTCTCTCTCTCTCTATCTCTCTCTCTCTCTCTCTCTATATATATATATATATATATATATATATATTTCTCTCTGTAACTAAAATTATATATACCTTTTTACTCTCTTTCGCTCTCTGAAACTAAATTTATGCGTACCTTTTTGAATTTCTGAATCCAAATCTATGCTTAGCTTTGAACTCCTCTCTCTCTCTCTCTCTCTCTCTCTCTCTCTTTCTCTGAAATCAAAACTATGCCTACCTTTCAAATCGCTGTCTCTCAAACCAAAACTATTCCTGGGTTTATTACTGTCTGTCTGTCTCTCTCTTTCTCTGACACCAAATCTATGCTATCTTTTTGATTCGATCTCTCTGAAATCAAATCTATGCATACATCTAGAATCTCTCTCTGAAACTACAAACTGTGCCTAAATTGTCTATCGTGCAATCCTGTTATGTCTGCGAATTTTGACTCTTGGGCAACACAAAATGCTGCCTACGTTTTTGAGGATTTATTGTGTTTTTGTCTTAAGAAATTTATAAAATTTATAAAATTTATAAAAGTTATTAGATATTGCAACAAGATCTAAAATGTCGACAAACCGACTCTCCTAACCTAAGCGTTGTACTTTTAGCGTTTATCAGTCACGGAGAGAGCAACATTTTCTCAAGATATCTCTAATGAGAAAAGCTGATGTGAGTTTGTTAGCAGTGTTCCTGACAGGTATCTTAAACGACTCGCTAGAAAATAGCATTTAAATTGTCTGTATTTAACAATAAATTGTACAGTATGTCTGTGGAGGGCATTTAGAAATGAAGCAATTTCACAACTGATTAGATAAGAGAAGCATATCCGTAATAACTGCCAAAATATCAAGGAATATATTCGGTATTTGTAATTAACTTTTTATCATTATGCTTGAATTAAATAATATGTTATTAGGTTGTCCCAAAAATTCGTAAACACTTGCAAAAAATTGAAATTTTACTCGTCAAGTTGTCTAAGATTACCAGAAAACATTTGCAAAATATTGAAATTTTACTCGCAAAAACAACAAAAATGATTGCTCAAAATAAAGACCATCATTTTCCAAGACTTTCTGCCATCGATCTGCAAGCTTTCGGATCTAGTCAAAGTACCACCCAGCCGGCTTCGAATCAAAGAATTCGTGACACGCTTCCTCGACTTCATAAAACGAGTCGAATCGGCTGCCCTTCAGAAAGTGTTGCATTGAAAAGGCCGGAATCTGATGGAGTCTGTCAGGACTGTTGGCTGGATGTGGCAGAACCTCAACGCCGTCCAGCTCTTCAAACTTGTCTTTGGTTTTCCTGGCGGTGTGTGACTTGGCATTGTCCTGCTGCATCATAGCGCGCTTTCGGTTGATCAGAGCCGGGTACTTTTGCTTCAAATTTTCGTAGACCCGCTCAAGTTGCTGACAGTAAAGTTAGGCACTGATGGCACGACCATTCGGAACCAACTCAAAATGCACGATTCCTTTAAAGTTCCACCAAACGCATAACATAACTTTCTTGCCGAATCGATCTTGTTTTGGAACCGACAGTGTCTCTTGCCATTTGTGAACCCATCGCTTGTCGCGATTGTGCTGGACCAGATAGACCCATTTCGCAAGTGTTTACGAACTTTTGGGACAACCTAATAATTACTTTCTAGGACAGAGTAAGATTTTATTTCTCTGAAAAATTAAAGATACATATCCCTAAATATACGTGAAACAGTTACTAAAATTTCAGCTACGAACTATTTTAGTAACTATTTTATACAGCGACCAAACAATCCCACCGCCTGTCACCACGTCACTCCCACTTCGGCCGCTTCCGTAAAGTTTCGGTAAAAAGCTGGGAAGACCGGTTTTTATTTGAAAAGAAATTTTTATTTCGAAAATTGAAAGCTCTGATATATTCTTAACGAAAACTTCGCTCCGTTATGAAAAGAATTTTTTATTTGGAAAATCGAAAGCTCTGATTATTCTTAACGAAAACTTCGCTCCGTTATGAAAAGAATTTTTTATTTGGAAAATCGAAAGCTCTGATTGCTTAATCGAATCCGCCTCTCTGTTGCAAACTTTGAAATTCGGGGATTGTATATTCTGCCTTTATAATTAATTATTTTTTTATATATATACAAACTTTTTTTCCTAACTCATCCAAGCGTCTTCTAAATTATTCATTTATTTATTTATTTACTTTTTTGTGCCGCATTTATTTTTTGCATCACAAGTGTACACGTGTGTCCGGCCTGGTTTGAGGTGATAGATAGATGGCTACCGCGTTTTGAACGTGACTTTTCTGAGATGAAAGAACACAGCGTGGGCAGAAAGGCTCACCGTTATAATAGGCGTCTTGAGGACCACCTACTGTGACGAGGCCGTCGTCACGATTAGCGACGCGAGAGCGTCGTCATAATTGGTGCCGTTTCGAGAGCATCAATCCGCTCAGGTTCCGGTCATCAGCATCACAACAGGTCCTGGACCAGGGACAGCGAGACAGCCGGGGCGAGGTTTCAAAACTGGGACCGGCAGATCTTAAGAATGGTTTTGACAAGGATATTAAGAAAGAAAGAAAGAAAGTCTGAGAGAAAAAAATGGAAACATTTTAACAAAAAAAAAAAATGAAAAGATAAAAAACTAAAAGAAGGAAAAACGAAAGAAAATGGAACAGTGAAGAAGATCTAAACTTATTTATAAATGGAACTTTGTGTGTGTGTGTGTGTGTGTGTGTGTGTGGCTGTGTGTGTCCGTTACCTATAGACTCCAAAACGGTTGAACCGATTTTCTTGAAAATTTACACAGTTGTACTATAAGCGTCTGCGAGTGTTCTTAGCTAGGTTTTGTGTCGACGTACCCCGATAAATATCGAAAATCGATAATCGAAAAAATTGGTTCATAGAATGAGTGGTTATTTTAATCAAATTTGATACACTCATAGACAAAGACATAAGAAACGATATTCAGAAGTTTCAAGGTTGCAGTTCTTACAATAGTGCAGAAAATCGATAATATATATATATATATATATATATATATATATATATATATATATAAAAGGCAAGATGTTTGTGTGTGTGTTTGTTTATCTGCATGTATGTCGGTATTTTTTCAGCCCTTTTATTTTAGTTTTTGCTTCGGGTTTGTCTCCAAGTAGGTATAATTGTAGTTCTTAGTCTCAGCCATTATGCCATTTACTCAGAGGAACTTATTTAGCCTTCAAAATTCAGTTTACGACGAAAAAACATTTGATATCAATACAAGGAAATCAAAATTTGACTTACATCCATTCATTTTTCTTTCAGTCTACGGTTTCGCTTTAACTGGAAACAACTATTGCTTTTTAGTCTTTCTTGCCAAGGTCCAAAACGTCTGAGCTCCAGGACCATGTATTAGTTTTAAAGATTTCATTACACCTGAGTAACGCCGGGCTATACTGCGAGTAACAGAATAAAATAAAGAAGAAATTTCAGGAGAAAAATAAAGAATTCATGAAACTGGAGCGGGTAGAGTATGAAAAGATGTTAAGATAACTCAGGGAAAATAAAAATAAAATAAAAGATAAAAATAAAAAGATTATAAATTAACTTATTGAAAAAATAATTTAAAAATGTAAAATGATTTAAATTTAAAATAAGTAAATTTAAAATTTAATTATTTTAATTTATTAACACTTCATTATTCTAATTATTAATTTTAATTATTTTTAATTATTAACTTGTCAAATTTAAAAAAATTAAAAATTTAAAAATAATTTAAAAATATAATTAAATTATTTTAAAAGATTATAATAAAAGATAAAAATAAAAGATAAAAATAAAAAATAAAAATAAAAAATAAAAATAAAAGATAAAAATAAAAATAAAAATAAAAGATAAAAATAAAAAATAAAAATAAAAGATAAAAATAAAAAAAATAAAAGATAAAAAAAAATAAAAGATAAAAATAAAAAATAAAAATAAAAGATAAAAATAAAAAATAAAAATAAAAGATAAAAATAAAAAATAAAAATA
Source organism: Ascarosepion bandense (assembly GCA_037127315.1). Classification (NCBI taxonomy): domain Eukaryota; kingdom Metazoa; phylum Mollusca; class Cephalopoda; order Sepiida; family Sepiidae; genus Ascarosepion; species Ascarosepion bandense. Next base: position 1,733,371 of record JBBBDQ010000685.1, on the reverse strand, counting down.
AAAAATAGCTGTTCGAGTGAGGCTTTTGTACGGGGAAAGGGAAAAAGTACTGAAACATTATTAAATTCTGTATCATTTTTTTTTATCTTTTCACCCCAAGCAAGGCGGTAACGCCACTGATGCGCAGGGGGCTGCATAAGAGTAAAAGTCTAGACAAGGGGAGAGTGAAGAGAAAGACGAAATAGTTACAGGGAATATCAGAGAAAGATCAAGAGAAGAATGGTAACACAGGTGTGAAGACAGTTGCGAATGTGGACAGAAAAGATAAAAGCAAGATATGCAGGGTGTTGTAGAAAGAACTAGAGTCAAATGGATAAAAGATGGGTATTGACATTGCATTCAAATTCCTGGAGATTGTAGCCGTCAGGAAAACAAATATATGGAAGGGAGTTCCACAGACGGTCAGTCAGTTAAAGTGCCATACGTGATACACGCTTGGGCGATCATGTCTCGAAAGAGACATGACTGACTGGGCAGAAGATTATCCCGCAGTAGGTTGCCATTGCTTTCTGCGGTAGACTGGTTGCCGACCAAGGCTATAGAACCCAATCTGTCCTGTTATTTAACCCATAACTGGAAGGAAGAGACGGATTAATACCTTTCCCAAGGGTATTTGCGCGTAAGTGAATACAATGGATTCAACTGGAATTCGAACTCGGCTGCCCGGTTTCTCGTTCCGAGCCGATATCCACTAAAAAAGCTGATGGAGTAGAATTGCCAGCTGCATTTAATTGATCTAACTGTAAATGGGTGGGCCTTGTTGCCAGTCTGGTTGCACGAGTGGCGGGGGCACCAGTGACTTAATTTCGACGGAGCAGAAGCCATGAAAATATTTGCAGAATAGACATTTCGAAGATTAATAAATTTGACCTGTTGCTCGCAAGTTTTCCTCATATCTAAACTGAGTTCATATGTTAGTTTAGTCTTGTCACACATAAGAACTTATTACACTAATACTAAAATGTTTTCATCATATCACCCCAATCGCAATTTTGTAAAGAACATGAACGATTTTAATTTTCCTTTGAACTCGTAAAGATTATTAGTATTTTTCTTTATACTTTTATATTCAGATTTTTACTAAAATTAAAGAATATGTTCATCAATTATATTCAGATGTTTACTTAAATTAAATATGTTTATTAATAATATTCAGATTATTACTTAAATTAAATAATGTAAATAAATTCATTAATTATATCAAAATCTTTACTTAAATTAAATAATATATTCATTAATTATATAAAAATTTTACTTAAATTAAATAATATTTTCATTAATTATATTCAGATTTTTACTTAAATTAAATATGTTCATTAATTATATCAAAGTTTTTAATTAAATTAAATAATATGTTCATCAATAATATTCAGATTTTTATTTAAATTAAAAAATATGTTCATCAATTATATTCATATTTTTACTGAAATTAAATGATATGTTTATTAATTATATCAAAATTTTTACTTAAATTAAATATTTTCATTAATTATATAAAAGTTTTTACTTACATTAAATAATATGTTCATTAAGTATATTCAGATTTTACTTAAATTAAACAATGTTTATTATTCATATTCGGATTTTACTTAAATTAAATAATATGTTTATTATTCATATTCGGATTTTACTTAAATTAAACAATGTTTATTATTCATATTCGGATTTTACTTAAATTAAACAATGTTTATTATTCATATTCGGATTTTACTTAAATTAAACAATGTTTATTATTCATATTCGGATTTTACTTAAATTAAACAATGTTTATTATTCATATTCGGATTTTACTTAAATTAAATAATATGTTTATTAGTTATATTCAGATTTTTATTTAAATTTAATATGTTCTTTAATGATATTCAGATTTTACTTAAATGAAATAATAAGTTTATAAATATATTCATATTTTTACTTAAATTAAATAATATGTTCATTATTTATATTCAGATTTTATTTCAATTAAATAATATGTTTATTTTATTTTATTTGATTTTTTCATCATATCCCCCCAAGCAAGGCGGTAACGCCACTAATGCGCTGGGGGCTACGTAAGAGTGAAAAGATTAGAAAAGAGAAAGCCGGAAACCACATCCTAAACAGGGAACAAGGGATGAGCCTCTTCACCTGTTCAATAGACGTGGGTGGAGTGTGAACCGGACGATAGTTTAGTCTATCTACTCCAATTGAAAAAAAAAAGGGTTGGTGACTTGCTAAGTTTTAACTTAGTTAAAGTCCAGTCAAAGAAATTTCTGCTACAAAACAAAATCAATCCTTCAATTAGGCATGAAAAGTTTAAAATTAAGCAAAAATTAGGTAAAAACGAACAAAAAAAAAAGGCTTACTTTTAACAAATTCAAGACATGATTCCATCCCAAAACACACATTGTTTTTGCCAGTGAGTTGAAAAAAAAATAATTTGTTAACTTTTTGGCCAGAGAATGCTGGGGATATTCAAATTTTCTACTTAAATGATATATTCATTAATCATATTTGGATTTTTTACTAAAATTAAATAATATGTTTATTAATTAAATTCAGATTTTTACTTAGATAATATATCCATTTATTATAGAGCAACGTATATATTAAAAACAGAATTTTTAAATCTACATAAAACAGTTATTCAGACTTTGGACAATGACCCTGAGAATTTCGGGTTCGTTTAATTAACGGCAGAATTCATGCCGAAATTATATTTTTCTTGTGGGCTGTGGTATTTTTTTTTTAATTATATGTTTTTGGTAATTTTTTCTAGCGTATTCATTTTTCGACCCCAGTATTATGTGGGAAGCTAATAAGTGCTACCACCCCGGGTCAGGGTGGACCTGGGAACAACAGCAATTAAGAGGTGGTTCCGCGTTTCTCAAAACATTGCTGCCGGATGTAGTTTACCGTCATGCCCAGGACGAGACCCCAAGAGAAAGAACGACTATGATATTTGTTATTATGGTCGTATAACGCTCTTTGCTGGTTAGTAAGACTGTAAGAAGAACACAGGAGAGAAAGGGTTGAGTGAAGAATGGCTTAATCACATGAGAAAATATTATTGAGAATAGAGGAGTTCAGTGCGATAAGCGTACGACTGAAAAGCGCTACGCCTTTGCGACTGTTCCATGAGCAGACGTTCTAATCACAGCAGATGGATGGGTTCATGTTTCAATAATAACTGTAGTCTGTCCTTCTACGCAACACTTTTGAGGCGGGTAGAAAAAGAGCGAGAGAGAAAAAGGGAGAAAGAGAGAGACAAAGCGAGAGACGAAGACAGAGACAAGTATAGAGACGAAGACAGCGACAAAGAGAGAGAGAATGAAAAAGAGAAAGGAAGAGAGAGAGAGAGAGAAAGAGAAAAACAACGTGAGAGAGAGAGAATGAGAGAGTGAAAGAGAGAAGCAGAGAGAAAGTAAGACAAAGAAAGAAAGAGAGAGAGAGAGAGAGAGAAAATAAGAGAAAGAGAGAGAATGAGTGCGAGAAAAGGAGAGACAGAGAGAAAGAGAGAGACTCAAAGAGAGAGAGAGAGAACGGGGGAGAGAAAGAGAGAGACAGAGAGAGAATGAGAGAGAAAGAGAGAGACAAAGAGAGAAAAAATTGAAGAAAGAGAGAGGCAGAGGAAAGATGAGCGAGAAAGAGGGAGAAACTGCGAGAAAGAGAGAGACAAAGAGAGAGAAAATGAGAGAAAGAGAGTTAAAATGAGAAAGAGAGAAAGGGAGAGACAGAGAGAAAGAGAGAGACAAAGAGAGACAAAGTTAGGGAAAAATGAGAGAAAGAGGGAATGAGAGAGAGGAAGAGAGAAAGGGAGATACAGAGAGAGAGAGAGAGAATTAAAGAGAGAGAAATGGAGAGACAGAGAGAAGGAGCGGTGGTAAACGACAAAATTGAGGAAATTAAAAAATAAATGGACGGATTTGAAATGAAAAACATCTCGAGTTCCGTTTATTTTTAAAGACCATTTTCATGATAAATGACAAACCTTATTTACCAACAGTATGTGTGTGTGGGGAGTATATGTGTGTATGTGTAAGAGAGAGAGAGAGAGAGAGAGAGAGAGAGAGAAAGAAAGAGTGTGCGTGTGAGGGAAAGAAAGAGAAAAAGAGAAATAGAGAGAAATAGCGAGTGTGAGTGAGAAGGGTAAAGAGAGAGTGAGAGGGAGAGAAAATGAAAGAGACACATGTCTAAACATTTTGGGTTTTTTTTTTCGGTGGATATCGACTCGGAACGACAAATCGGGTAGCCGAATTCGAATTCCAGTTGAGTTCATTGCATTCACTTAGGCACAAATATCCTTGGGAAAGGTATTAATCCGTCTCTTCCCTTCAGTTATTGGTTAAATAATAGGACAGATTGGGTTCTATAGCCTTTTTTTGGCAACTAGTCTACAGCAGATAGCAATGGCAAACTACTACGAGATAATCTTCTGCCCAGTCAGTCATGCCTCTTTCGAGACATGATCGCCCAATGGCACTTAACTGACTGACCGATTGTAAATAATTGTTCTGATCATTGGGGGAGTTCTTTTTTTTGTTTTTTAAGCCTGATTCCAGTACGCGGGGCAATGTTAAAGCTTAATCTCTTTAGATAGACACTCATTCAAGTTGACAGGTTTTTCATTCTGTGCTTAGCATCATAACCGTCAAATTTAATTATTCAATACTTTTACAGTTCAAGATATTTTAGTAATTGTTTTTTAAATAAGTGTTTGACGTGTTTTTTTGTTTCCTTATCCTGTTGATTTTTGTAAATTTTCGCCACCGATGCCCAATAAATGCGTTGATCTACAAAAATTTATTCCTCACAAAATGAGTGCTCAGAGTTAAATACCTATCAGATTTAAGGAACACATTATCACCGCAATTGCTTCTTCAAATTAAAATTTTAAAGTTGCTTAATTTCTAGATTTTGAGCTTCTCAGTTCAAAAAGTCATTTCACACATCTGTATAAAGATAAAAACTGATTCAATTGTAGTCATAAGGGTCATAAAAGTTATTTTTTGTAAAAGAAATGTTAAAAGAAAACCAAAAAATATGGTTCGTTATACCATTGGTGAAAACGTCGGAGAATAAAGAAAATTTATAAACGATCGATTGAATGACACGAAAGGAAAAATGCAAATTGACACACGGTCAGATCCGACAATTATTAATGCGGATACATAAAAAATTGTAAAAGGAATATCAGGCAAAAATCTAAAATTTTTTGTTGAAATCTTTTTTTTTTTTTTTTGTAATAATTTCACCCCGAGCAAGGCGGAAACGCCACTGATGTTCAGGGGGCTACATAAATGTAAAAAGATTAATTAGAAAAGAGTGAGGAGTACAAACTAGTTAGAAAGGAGCAATAGAAAGCTGAGAAAGCAGGTGCGATGACAGGTACATAGGTGGAGAGAAAGGGAGGGTTATACAGGGGTGGGGAGAGAGTTAGAGTCCAGTGGTTAGTAGATGAGTATTGACTTTGCATTTAAATTTCTGGAGGTTGTAGCCGTCAGGAAAGCAAGAGTACGGGAGCGAGTTCCACAGGCGGGAAGTGTGAGAGAAGAAACTGCAGGAGTAGAATTATCGTCTGCATTTGGCTAACCTGACTGTGAATGGGTGAGACCCAGATGCCAGTTTATTTAAACGTTGGTTTTTTGGTGTGACACTCGTCCCCCCCCCCCAAAAAAAAACAAACAAATGAATAAGTTTGAAGACGCCTGGCTGAGTTACAAAAGAAAGTTTTTATATATATAAACAAATTAATAGTAGAATGTACAATCGCCGAATTTCAAAGTTTACAACGAAGAGGATTCGTTTAAAAATAATCAGAGCTCTAAAATGTTCCAAATAAAAAATAAGTACGAAGTTTCGTTAAAATAATCAGAGCTTTTAGATGTTCCAAATAAAGATAAGTCTTTTCGAATTTTCGTTAAAAATAATGAGAGCTTTCAATTTTCAAAAATAATCAGAGCTGTCAATTCTCAAAAAAAAAAAAAAAGACGTCTTGAGGACCAGCTGCTGTGACGTCATCATAATTGGTGTCGTTTCAACAGCATCAACCCACTCATGTTCCGGTCATCGTCATCGCAGCAGTTTCCGGACCAGGGGCAGCGAGCCAGCCGAGCCAAGTGCCATCTTGGAAAAGAGAGAAAATTAATAGTCTATGACATACAGCAAACGTAGAATCTCTTCGGTATTGATTGGCTGAAGGAGTTTAATTTATTCAATATGCCTATCAACACATCTTGTAACAATGTTGTAGATCATCTAATGACACAGGAAATTTCAAACGGGATTTGAGGGCAAGATTCCCAGATATTTTTTCTGAAGGCCTAGGATTTTGTTCTAAGGTTAAAGCAATGCTTGAGTTAAAAAGAAAAGGTAACTCCAGTGTTTTAACCTTAAATGACAAGTATTGTTCGCCGTACTAGAATACATAGACAAAAAGTTGGAACGTCTAGAAATATTGGGTGTTATAGAAAAACCAATTACAGTCAATGGGCGCGTTCAGCAGTATACGTAAGGAAAAAAAATGATAAAATCAGAGTCTGCTCTGACTACTCCACAGGATTAAATGATTGCCCGACCTTCAGCAGAAGATATATTTGCAAAGTTGAATTGGAGAAAATATATTTGTCAGAAGCATATTTACAAATTCCGATGGACAAGAAGTGTGCAAAAAGTTTGGCTATAAATACGTACAAGGGTCTGTTTAAATTTAACAGATTACCGTTTGGATTTAAAGTAGCAGACGCAATTTTTCAACAAGTAATGGATACGATGCTAAGAGGTTTGAATTACGCTATGGTATATCTTGACAATGGGTTAATTAAAAGCATAGACCGTAATGAACATACGAAGAACGAGAACGAGGTGTTTAAAGGGATGAAGAATTACGGTTTTAAGTTTAATATAGAGAAACGTGTTCTTTCTACTAAAAATTAATTATTTAGGTCCGATTATTGATGACAAAGGTAGAACAAGTGTTATAAAAAATATGCCATCACCTACAAATATTGCATCCTTACAAGCATTCTTAGGATTAGCGAACTACTATAGTAACTACATTCCTAACAAGAATGAGCTCCGAGCAATCTGAAGATGAAAAATTGGTATGGGCTGAAGAATGCGAGAAAGCATTTCAGAAATTGAAAGTGGCTCTCATTTATGATCTATCATTAACGCGTTATGACCCGAGCAGCAAGTGACACTAGTAAGTATGCATTACTAGTAAGTATTTCTGTTTTGTTGGTAGAAGCGTTCTTGAGACGTGATAAACAGCTTTTAGTTTTACGGCCCCGTAAAACTAAAAGCTGTTTATCACGTCTCAAGAACGCTTCTACCAACAAAACAAAAATACTCCCAAATCGAAAAATGTTTAGCAATAGTTTTTGTAAAAACTTTCACAAGTACATTTAAGACAAACAGTTTATTTTTCAAACGGATCACCGTCCGTTGGTGACAATTTTTGACCCGAAGAAATTATTCCAAAGCACACTGCAAACAGACTGCAAATATGGGCGACTATTTTACTTAACTATTCATTTAAAATAGAGTATATACCTTACCCTATGAGAGGAACCCGGACGGGGGTCCGCTGAAAGGTACAGTCTCGTCTGGGTAAAACCAGACATGAATTTTTGTCCGAGCTTATCATCTCGGTGTTCCCACATAAATGGTATTGAACTGGCAACACTTTGGGTCAAGTCACAGGAACTAACCAACGTCTATATCTACTGACCTTAAGAACAACTGAATTTTTGGGTCTTACAAACCTAATGTCCATTAAAACTTTTTTTTTTTACCAGAGTTCATATTGCAATTTATTTGATGTTAGTGGTTTTCTCTAGCATCTTTTTGTTTTTGGTAGTCATGAGATAACTCATGATTACCAAAAGAGGGACTACTACGCAAGAAATGGAGTTCATATACTCCAGTGATTTTAATAAAGGGTTCGGTTCGAATTTCCTAGCACCTGAAGAAGAAATGAGAATCGTGTCCAGGAAGGAAGCCTTTTAAGATTATGTGTGAGAAAAGTTTCATACTTATTCATTTATTCAAATCAGTTAAGTCCCATAAGTGACACACGCTTTGGCGATCATGTCTCGAAAGAGACTTGACTGACTGGGCAGAAGATTATCCCGCAGTAGGTTGCCATTGCCTTCTGTGGTAGACTGGTCGCCAGCCAAGGCTATAGAACCCAATCTGTCCTGTTATTTGACCCATAACTGGAAGGAAGAGACGGATTAATACCTTTCCCAAGGGTATTTGCGCGTAAGTGAATGCAATGAATTCAACTGGAATTCGAACTCGGCTCTCCGATTTCTTGTTCCGAGCCGATATCCACTGGGCCACCACGCACATAATCCCATACTATTACTACACGTACAGGGTGCGATGGATGAATTTTCGTCTAAATCGCAAACAAATCAAAATAACACTGACATCTCATTTTAACAGATACTTGTACCAAGATTACCCAATATATATATATATATATATATATATATATATATATATATATACATACATACATATATATATATATATATATATATATATAGATAGATAGATATATGTGGGCGACAATTTTACTTAACTATTCCTTTAAAATGGTGTATTTACCTTTCCCTATGAGAGGAACCCGGACGGAGCTCCGCCGATGGGTAGAGACACGTCTCGGTGTTCTACTTAAATATGTGGGGAAGTGGTTGATAACTCACAACTATTTGGGTCAAGTCACAGGAACTAACCAGCATCTATATCCACTGAGCTATGTGTTCTTAAGGACAAGAATAACTGAATTTTTGGGACTTGCAAACCTAATGTCCAGTAAAACTTCTTTTTTTACCAGAGTTCATATGGCAATTTATATGAGGTTAATAGTTTTCGCTAGTATTTTTTCGGTAGTCACGAGATATCTCATGACTAACATAAGAGGCAGTCCTACGCAAGTAATGGAGTTCATATACTCCAGTGATTTGTAATGAATTATTTTGAACATTATTTTTACCAATACTCGTATTTAAGTAGATGTGTACTACCCAGCAGGATTCGAACCTACGACCCCTATTACATAGGGGAAGCATACCATTTGATCTGGTACAGTCTTGACCACTCGACCATGGATAGCCTCTTGATCAGACGAGGTTTTTATCATACTTATATAACACAGTTTTCGATTTTACCATAAACAAGCATATCTGCTCTGAAATGTATCGTAATGTCAACAAATGTAAACATGTTACGGAAATTAACGAATTTTAACGAAACTTGGTTATAAGCAACCGACAATTTGTAATGAATTATTTTGAACATTATTTTTACCGATATTCGTATTTAAGTAGATATTCTGTTTTTAATTAAACAGTAATTTTATATTTATATCGACCGGACTGATTATTTACGATAAATTTTTATTACGAAAATGTGTGCTACCCAGCAGAATTCGAACCTGCGACCCCTATTACATAGGGGAGCATACCATTTGATCTGGTACCGTCTTGATATATTTAACAAAATTGCACAAAAATATCTTGAAATACTAAAGAGTAAATTTATTCAATAAAATCACCATTGGCTTAAACCATGCAGTACTGATTCCTATGTCCTCCATGTCTATTTCTATAAATGCTCTGCAGGGTGCGATGGATGAATTGTCGTCTAAATGACACAAAAATGAAAATATCACTAACATCTCATTTTAACAGATACTTTTACCAAGATTACCCAAAATATCTTGAAATACTGAAGAGTAGATTTATTCGATAAAATCATCATTTGCTTTAACCACAGCCTCCAGAAAACTTAGGAATCCCCTGCATTTCATCTAGACGGTCTCCTTGTTTAAGTTAGTGACTGCTGTCATAATTCTTTTCTTCAGTTCATTTTTAATGTTAGAAAAAGTTTTGTTGGTCTCCCCCCTCTCTCTCTCTCAACTGCACCCCACGCATAATAATCAAGGGGGTTGCAGTCTGGGGAGTTAGGGGGCCAGATGTAAGGGGTGATGTGGTTGCAGAAATAGTCTGACAGCCATGACTGGGTTCTCCTGTTTTATGGCATGGTGCAGAGTCCTGTCGCTAGATATATGGCCTTTCAGCAGCCAAGGCACTACTACCTCCTCAAGGCACTTGACGTAGGCTTTCGTGTTGAAGCTGAATGGAGGCATAACGTCGCCATCTCACATTCGTAATCACCATTAGACTCATCCAACTCTTTCTGAATCCTCTGCACTGTATCAGATTGACACCCAAACACTCTGGAATGTTCGTATTGGAAAGTACTAAGCAGTACAGCATTCCATTTCCAAATTTTAGGCGAAGTGAATGGCGTCATATTGCTCTTTTGCTCGCAGACAGTGCCCATCACGCCCTAATATTATCAGTGAGACACTTAAGAGGATCGTGCGACACATTACTGTGTAGCAGCATGGCGGTTGCAAATCACCCTCTACCTCGAGTGGCCCCCGGGCCTTGTACAGGTTGACCTTACCGTTAAAATAATTTTTTTTTTAAAAGTGGAATTTGCCATCATTCAAACTGAAAAGCAGGATTCGTTTTCTGGTGAAAAAAAAAAAGGCAGTTCTTATTTCTGGCAATACCAAGAGATTTCATTGAGAAGATCAAAGGAGGTGAGAAAACGAACCACAAAAAAGAAAAAAATATCTATAACTGCAGGATATCGAAAAAATCGGCGCATTGAAAAAAGAGAACATTTTTGCCTGGTGGATATGAATTCTATAAACTTGGAGGAATAAACAAATCAAGAAACTAAAAAATATCACCAAAAAAAAAAGAACAGTTTTTTTTTGTTTTTTTTTAGAAACCTAATGCAATAAAATATCATTGAAGACATAAACTCATGAATATTATCCATAATAAGATATTCAGGATTCTTCCAAATTTGGATAAAAAGTGAACTGAAAAATTTGATTAGAAAATTTGAAAATTAGTGTCCAATATCTTTTATCTAAAATAAAAATTAATTATTTTATATATAAAATTATATAAAATAATTAATATTTTATCCTTCACATTTATAAATCTACCACCCGCCCGTGCATTGAATACTGCTGCCATATCTGGTCGGGTGCTCCTGCTGTTCTCCTCGGGCTTCTCGATAAGGTTCAGAGGAGGGTCTGTAATGTGATAGATACCGACTTGGCAGACCGTCTGCAGTCTCTCTCCCACCGGCGCGACGTGGCTTCCCTGTGTCTCTTCTATAAATACTTTCACGGCTTCTGCTCCGATGAACTTAGATCACTGTTGCCTCCTAAATACGAATTTGAACGAGATACTAGATTAGCAACTAGATCCCACCCTTTTACAGTGAAACCGATAAAATGCAGCAGTAACTTCTACTCCAATAGTTTCTTTCCTCGCACTTCCCGACTGTGGAATTCTCGTCCAAACGATTGCTCCCCCGACGGCTACAATCTCCAGGAGTTTAAATGTAAGGTCAAGAGACATCTCCTAACACACTAACCTGCTCCCATTCTATCAAACACTCTTCCCATCTGCCCAACCCTCATCCTCGCTATCCTTACTCATCTGTCACCTTCCTCCTGACATTCCCTATGTCTAACCACTCCTTCTCTTTACCTTCCCCTATGTAGCCCCATGCGCAATAGTGGCAGTGGAATGCATTGCTTGGGGTGAGATGGTTAAAAAAAATAACTTTGTCACCTGTCTTTATTTGTGAGATGATGTATCGTAACTATTTACGCTGCTGACATTATTCGGACTGTTGTCCTTATCTTTAGTGTCATAATAACGACGGTTCTGTCGTTGTACGCCCCGGCTTTCTTCAGGATCTGTCTATATTTCTGAAATGAGTATTGTAACTATTTACATTATTTGGACTGTTATCCTCATCTTTATAGTCATATTGATGACTGTTTGATCGTTGAGCGCTCCGGCCTTCTTAAGGATCTGTCTATATTTCTGAAATGAGGTATTGTAACTATTTGCGCTGTTTACATTATTTGGACTGTTATCCTCATCTTTATGGTCATATTGACGACGGTTCGGTCGTTGAGCGCTCAGGCCTTCTTAAGGATCTGTCTTTATTTCTGAGATAATGAAACTATTTGAGCTATTTACATTGTTCTGACTGTTGTCCTTATTTTTATTCTGATATTCAAGCCGTCCAGAAGAACACATAGCGCAGTCGATAAAAAGGTTGGTTGAAGTAATCCAGAAGTTGGCCCAAAGATTTGTGAGTTCAATACCTGTCCAAACCACAGATGAACAAAAACTTCGTGAGTTGAATTACTAAAGAGAAATAACTGAAATTGAGATATCCGGAAGAGGTAGGGCACGTGGAACTAGAACAATCTACCCCCTGTGAATTAAATATAGGGTTCGGTTCTAAATTCCAAGGTACATCATCTGAAGAAATCCGGAGTGTACAAAGACCGAAATGTAAATATTTAAACGTTGCAATAAAGATCAAAACCGCCGAAAAATGTAGTAATTTTGTGTAATATTCTAAAGTATCCCATATGCAAAAAGAAGAAAGAATATGTCTTATTGACAGTATTCATAGTAAAATATTCTGGATCCTTCCTAAACTGATTAAGAAATATGAAATTAGATTAGAGATAGGAAAAAAATATCTTTCACCTCAGAGAATATATCAAAATCTTTCAGATAAAACTAAAACAATGACAAAAATGACTTATTTTTTTTAAGAGCTCATATTGCAATTTTTGACCCTAATGATTTCTCTGGCACTCTGTATTATTGGTTTCCATACTGTGTTCATCTCTATGCTTGGTCGGCTTAGGAGATTTTTGAAGCCTAGCATATGTGCTGATTCCTTATGTATAAGTAGTTTCCAGTTAGTTTCTCTATTATTTTATTGTAATAAAGGGTTTAGTTCTAAATTACTAGTAACTGAAGAAGGCCGGACCGTACAACGGCCGAAACGTCGTACAAATGGCAACCAAGATGAGGACAATAGTCCCAATAATGTAAATACTGTAGAAATGAATAATCACGCATAAAATTTTACATTACGGTAACGTCATTTGAAGAAGCAAAATTCTCTTCCTCAATCTTCTCCTTCTATGTGCCCTGTCCTTTCAGGACGTAGGCGATCATGGTTCTCCACGTCTCCCTATCCCTTGTGGCTTCTAGTATGTTTGTTCCCGTTACTCCTGGCAACCCCCGTTCCGTCAGCCACCTGATCAGGCCCTGCAAATATTTTATCCGCTGCCTTTCTCTGTCTCTCTTTCCTTCTATCTGGCCAGTCAGTATCAGGTTCTCCAGGCTCTCCTTCCTCATTGCGTGTTCCAGTAACTTCAGTTTTCTCTTCCTGATGCTCAGTATCAATTTCTTTTTTTGTTGCCATTCTTTCCAACACCTCATCGTTGCTTGCATACTCAGTCCACGATATCCGCAGCATCCTTCTGTAGAACCACATTTCCGCTGCTTCCAGTTTTGTCCTCATTTTCGATGATATTGTCCAGCATTCGCTGCCGTATTGAAGAACTAACATCACGTAGCAGGCCAGCACTCTTTTCTTTGTTTCCAGTGAGATTTTCCTGTGTTAGTATTTTGTTCAGCTTCTGTAACGCGTCCTTTGCCATGCCAATTCGCCTTCGGATCTCCGTGTCGCACTTTCCATCTTCAGTTAGGACACTTCCTAGGTATTTAAATTTTTGTACTTGCTTCATTCCGGTTTCTCCCTCATTTATTGGGCATTTTGGATTGTACCTTTTTTTGATGACCATGCACTCAGTTTTCTTAAAGTTTATTTGTAGTCCTTTTTTATCGCTCTCCACCGCTACCTTCTGTATGAGGTCTTGTAGTTTACTTTCCGTGTCCACAATCAGCAATCTTCCTCAATAACAAATAATAAAAATTGTCAAAAATCTTTTATCAATATACGAGTGTACTAAGACAGAATGTGTGATTGTCAACAAAAGAATGAGCCCCCCCCCCCAAAAAAAAAATTGCAAATCTGGAATACAAAAATCAAACAAGTGTATTTGTTTAAATTTAGATACTTAGTAAGTGTTCTAAAAAAGGAAGAAAAGTGCAACATTAAGATACGAATGGTTAAGATACCTTCCAAAAGCTAAACAGAGTATTAAGAAAAAGGAAAAATTCGTTAGAAAAAGTACTGGGTGGATACGTTATATCTCACCCCTTTTATTGCAGGGAATGTTGGATACTCATCAGGTCCTGAGTATGACGGTGAAATGCATCTGGCAGCAAGGCCTCTGACTGGGAGGTTGTGGTGAGAATGGAAACAGTTCTTAATTGCTGTTGTTCCAAGGTCCACTCTAACCCGGTGTGGTAGTACCCGTTAGGTTCCCAGTTATGGGGAAATAGTTAACCTCCCAAACTGGGGTCAAAACACCATGAAAGTAAAAAAATAGACTTTTATAGAAATATATACGTAAAAATAGACCTTTAAAAAAGATATGCATTTTTGAAGGAAAAATATTACCAACAATATACTTTTAAAGGAAAAAAAATATTACCATAAAACTTTTTTGAAGGGAAAATTACTCTCAGCAATACATTTTTGAATACAAAACGAGAAGAAAATAAAATTCATCAAAATCTGACTAAACCAACCTTCTCACTATAATCGAACATTAAAAAAATACCTTAAAACACCACACTTTTGGCATTAAATAACCCACAGAGGTTGATAGTCCGTTAAACAAAACTCAAACCCCAAACAATCTTATCAAAGATGATTAAGAGACGTGAAGCAAAATCAATGTGATTCTACAGAAGGATGCTGAGGATACTGTTAACTTCGAGGAGGTTTTAGAGAAAATGGAAACAAAAAGAAAACATATGCTTTGCATCAGAAAGAGTGGGTCAAAATTTCTGGAGCACGTCATGAGGAAAAGCGGCTTGGAAAAATGATACTCACAGGATAGATTGAGGGAAAGAGGGACCGAGGAAAGCAACGCGTAGCATACATGAAAAGCTCGTGTAACTGGATGATAGAACAGGTTTTGGAACAAATAGCAAAGGGATATATTTCATTAAGAGTTACAAGGGAAAAGATGTGGAGGATCATGTTTATCTGCGTTGTGAAGTGATATGACACATAAAGAAGAAGAATACACGTGCTTCCGAAACTTTGTGGCAAAATTTTTAGTCTCGCAAAATTTTTAGTCCCGCATGAACACAAACAGAAATTCCAAAGAACAAAAAATAGAGTTTATTTAGAAAAGCAAAATCTAAACTTATTTATAAATGGAACTTTATCTCTGTGTGTGTGTGTGTATGTGTGTGTGTATGTGTGTCCGTTACCTATAGACTCCGAAACGGCTGAACCGATTTTCTTGAAAATTTACACAGTTGTACTATAAGCGTCTGCGAGTGTTCTTAGCTAGGTTTTGTGTCGAGGTACCCCCGATAAATATCGAAAATCGATAATCGAAAAAATCGGGTTATAGAAGGAGTGGTCCGATTTTAATAAAATTTGATACACTCATAGACAAAGACATAAGAAACGATATTCAGAAGTTTCAAGGTTCTTACAGTAGTGTAGAAAATCGATAATATATATATAAAAGGGAAGATGCTTGTGTCTGTGTCTGTTTATCTGCCTGTTTGTCTGTATTTTTTCAGTCCTTTTATTTAAGTTTTTGCCTTGGATTTGGCTCTAAGTAGGTATAATTGTAGTTCTTAGTCACAGCCATGATACTATTTACTCAGAGGACTTATTTAGCCTTCAAAATTCAGTTTACGACGAAAAAAACTCATTTGATATCGATACCAAAAAATCAAAATTTGACTTACATCCATTCATTTTTCTTTCAGTCTACGGTTTTGCTTTAACTGGAAACAACTATTGCTTTTTAGTCTTTCGTGGCGTCCAAAGAGTCTGAGCTCCAGGACCAGAGATTAGTTTTAAAGCTTTCATTACACCCGAGCAACGTGGGCCTATACTGCTAGTGCAGTATAAAATATAAAACCTAACGAAAACGTTTGAAGGAAGAAATCTTAAATTCGATAAAATTGCGACATTGATATCCAAAGATGTATTGGCATGGCCAATGATGCGTTTCAAAAGCTGTGTAGAGTATTAACAGGCAGAAAAAAAATTCGCTGGAAACAAAGAAGAAAATAATGGATTATGTTATGTCTGTGCTTCAATGTGGCAGTGAATGCTGGACAATTTCATCAAAGACGAAGGAAAGACTTGAAGCAACCGAAATGTGGTCCTACAGAAGGATGATGAGGATACCATGAACGGAGTACGTGAAAAAATGACGAGGTTTTGGAGAGAATGGACACAAAATGAAAACTGATGCTTAACATCACGAAAAGACAGCTGAAGTTTTCAGGACATGTAATGAGGAAGGAAGGCTTAGAGAACCTGATGCTCATGAGATGGATAGAGAGGAAGAAAAACAAGGTAAAGTGGATATCGGCTCGGAACGAGAAATCGGAGAGCCGAGTTCGAATTTCAGTTGAATTCATTGCATTCACTTACGCGCAAATACCCTTGAGAAAGGCATTAATCCGTCTCTTCCTTCCAGTTATGGGTTAAATAACAGCCTTGGCAGGCAACCAGTCTACCGCAGAAAATAATGGCAACCTACTGCGGAGTAATCTTTGGCCCAGTCAGTCATGCCTCTTTCGAGACATGATCCCCCAACCGCGTTTCACATAAGGTACTTAACTGATTGACTGTATGTAATAGAAATATAATTAAAACTTCTACTGGGTATAAAGTGGGGGATCAGTCTTATATTGTTATGAAGTAATAAACTGATCCCCCACTAATTACTACATAATAATATAATGCACCTCTTACCCTTCTAGCTATGAGTCAAATAACAGGACAGATTGGGTTCTATAGCCTTGGCAGGCAACCAGTCTACCGCAGAAAGTAATGGCAACCTACTGCGCTTTTGCCCAGTCAGTCATGTCTCTTTCGAGACATGATCGCCCAAGCGTGTTTCACGTATGGCACTTAACTGACTGACCTTTGCTTTCTTTTGTGTTGCAGAGTCCTTGGAGTGGACATTTATTTTCGTCTCGGCAATTGCATTCTTTCTTAGTGGTTTTGTTTTGTACGATGCCATCTAAGTTTCTGGCGTTTTGTTTTGTTATCTAAATTACTAGTAGAACTATAACTTACTTTGATTGTGTTTCTGTTGTATATATATATATATATATATATATATATATATATATATATAAACACATCATCATTTAATTAAATTTCATATACAATTAAAAAGTAAAAATACATTGTGACACTGAAACTTCTAATTACGTTAAAAGTAGGTTGATATTTTGACCATTAGTAATGGAAGAATAAAAGCATGTCAGTCAGTCAGTTAAGTGCCATATGTGATACACGAAAGAGACATGACTGACTGGGCAAAAGATTATCCCGCAGTAGGTTGCCATTGCTTTCTGCGGTAGACTGGTTGCCGACCAAGGCTATAGAACCCAATCTCTCCTGTTATTTAACCCATAACTGGAAGGAATAGACGGATTAATGTCTTTCTCAAGGGTATTTGCGCGTAAGTGAATGGAATAAATTCAACTGGAATTCGAACTCGGCTCTCCGATTTCTCGTTCCGAGCCGATATCCACTGCGCCACAGCGCACATCCCAAAGCATGTATATCCTAAAAATAGAAACTACTCGCCAAAGTTTGAAGTGAATCTCTATTCTGATTAGTTAAATAGAACACACACATAAACTTTATGCCTTCCCACATCCGTAAATAGCAAACGTAATGTTTCTTGTATTTAAATGAAAATCATTTTCACAATTAGCATCTGACATTGCCTGATGACGAGATAGAAATCTCGAAACATTGAAATTTCTGTGTTGCAATATTTTTTAAATTTTTAACAGTATAACAAATTTAATTATATGATTATATTATATTATGCCTCTACAATATTTATTGAAGTGAACACTTTAAAAAAAAAGTAAATGCCAGAGAACTCAAAATCATAAAATCTTAGGTTCTTTTTATCTTGATTATATATATATATATATGAAAAACTAATAAAAAGTTGTAAGTTTAAAAATGTATGTAAGAAAGAAAAATATTGGATTTTAAAATTAAATACAGACAGGCTAGGGTTAAATAGGGACTTAGGTGTTTTGAATGTTTATAAATATTTCAATAGTTAAACATTTTTTAGATACACTTAAAAACATTTTCTTGAAAACAACATTTATAAGTATTATTAAAGATAGGTTTACATTTACAAATATTAAAAAATCTGTCGCTTTCTGCGTCACGTGATGTAAACAATCTCTCGGACGAACGCTCATCGCGAAAACATTTCTAATTTAAATTTTAAAATCATTTGTTTCTGATGAAAGGCTGAGGACAGTCTGAAACATCAAATATAAAAATAGAAATAAATAAATACTGTCAAAAAATAGATTCTTAAACTTACAACTTTTTAGTAGTTTTTCCTATACATATTAAGACAGTATACGTGGATCATCACTATGTTATATATATATTCTAAACATATACTGTTAAATATAAGAGACAATGAATGTCTATTATGTTTAATCATGATCCATTCTAAATATCGTATTTTGGTTTTGATTTCAGGTAAAATAAAGACAAAACTTCTCCAACATTTGGATAATTTTTTATTAAGTTGGATTTAAGCTTTCGGCTCACATGAGTCATCTTCAGAGAGGTTACAAAAACGTTAACATAAAAACATCCACCATCAGCGATGATTTTATCTTGTGTTGACATAAAACTTTGCTAAGCAACGATAACAGTTACCAAAAAATAATAATGTAATGTGTTATGACCAGATTTAAACGTGATTTTATTAAGTGTGGGTTGTTTGGACTTAATGTAGATGGCCTCCAATATCTGAAGATTCCTTTTACTCTGTGCATGAGTGAGGATTATCGTAGTGTTGACTAAAATTAAATTATGTCGCCCCTGAGTGTTGACTTCAATGTTCACTCTTTTATATTTACATACGCTCTATCTCTGATATTGAGCACTTTATCCTATAAATATAAATATATTACACCTTAAAACTATATATATATATATTGACGTATCTAGCCACACTGATTTGTGATACAGCGAAAAAGGCTTGTATGTGAATGACTAACATTTTATGCTCTCATTACGATTGAGCTCTCTAGGTAAGAGAATTTTAAAACAGTTTCCACTTCTACGATATATGCGTGACTCTTTAGAAATGAATTGAGTTCTTTCGGTGACTGGCGTGTGTATACACTGCTTATATACATCACGTTAAAATTTCCCTTCCCAGATTCCAGGCTCCTATGGCTTAGAGAGTAGCGACTCCGGCTGACACCAAATCGGTCGAGTTTCGATCCCGGCCAGAAGGAAGTAGATGTATCTAGCTGCACTGATGAGCTGTGATACAGCGAAACAGGCTTGTATGTGGAGGATGACTAATATATATATATATATATATATATATATATATATATATATTACTAGCGTTAATAAAACTGTTCTCAATGTAATATAACAGAACGATTAAGGATATATTCGTAAATATATATATTATCTTATATCTGCAGCACGACTTTGAGTTCCGTACTTCATCAGTGATCAGATTCATATTATGAATCGACCCTTCCGAGATTTGAATTTCTCATTCCCTCGATGTTAATGTAGTTATATATTAATATACTGGAATGATATATTTTGATTATATCATTTATTTCAGCTTAACCTAAAAATTAAAAAATTAAAAACAAAAACCCAAATGCTTATTTAATAAGGAAAATGTTTTTAGGGCAGAGGATTTGTGAATTTGTATCAAGGGGCATTATTTTTAGTTTGTAGCTTAGGGGAAAAGCACAAAAATACTGCTACTACTACAAATAATAATAATAATAATAATAATAATAATAATTATAAGATGTTTATATAGGAAATATTTGTTTAGTAAATTAGGGTTATTTAAATGTATCAAGATAACTAGTTTTTCCAAAAGGCATAAACTGCATCTATTTCTTTTCCATTATAAGATTTAATTTTCGTGATGATATCCTAGATAGTAACAGTGGTCTTTTTGTCTTTAATTACCAGAAGTATTTTGAGGAAGTAGTGCTGTTACTGCAGTTAATACTACCTAACGTCAATTGATGATGTTAGAAACGGGGTTTCTCTGTGATTCTCACTGAAGCAAAATAGAATTTAACATCGCCATAAGAATGGATACTATCTCGATAAATTATACTTCCGGTTATGGCTTCCCTGTGTCTATTCTACAAATATTTCCATGGCTTCTGCTTCGGCGAACCTATGTCACTGGTGTCCCCGCCAAATGAATTTACCAGGAATTTAAATGCAATGTTAATTCCCATCTCTTATCCATTTGACTCCAGTTCTTTCTTCATCACCCCGTTTATCATGTTCTTTTCCTTTCTCTCTACCTTCACAACTGTCTTCACACCTGTGTTCCCATCCTTCTCTCGCCATTTCCCTGTCCCCCACTGTAGCTGGTTTGTCTTTCTCTTCACTCCCCTGTGGAACCCCCTTCCATATACTTGCTTTCCAGATGGCTACAACCTCCAGGAAATTAAATGTCAATTCCCATCCCTTATCCATTTGAATACAGTTCTTTCTTCATCACCCCGTTTATCATGTTCTTTTCCTTTCTCTCTACCTTCACAACTGTCTTCACACCTGTGTTCCCATCCTTCTCTCGCCATTTCCCTGTCCCCCACTGTAGCAGGTTTGTCTTTCTCTTCACTCTCCTGTGGAACCCCCTTCCTTATATACTTGCTTTCCTGATGGCTACAACCTCCAGGAAATTAAATGTCAATTCCCATCCCTTATCCATTTGACTCCAGTTCTTTCTTCATCACCCCGTTTATCATGTTCTTTTCCTTTCTCTCTACCTTCACAACTGTCTTCACACCTGTGTTCCCATCCTTTTCTCGCCATTTCCCTGTCCCCCACTGTAGCTGGTTTGTCTTTCTCTTCACTCCCCTGTGGATCCCCCTTCCATATACTTGCTTTCCTGATCGCTACAACCTCCAGGAAATTAAATGTCAAGTCCCATCCCTTATCCATTTGACTACAGTTCTTTCTTCATCACCCCGTTTATCATGTTCTTTTCCTTTCTCTCTACATTCACAACTGTCTTCACACCTGTGTTCCCATTCTTTTCTCGCCATTTCCCTGTCCCCCACTGTAGCTGGTTTGTCTTCCTCTTCACTCCCCTGTGGAACCCCCTTCCATATACTTGCTTTCCTGATCGCTACAGCCTCCAGGAAATTAAATGTCAATTCCCATCCCTTATCCATTTGACTACAGTTCTTTCTTCATCACCCCGTTTATCATGTTCTTTTCCTTTCTCTCTACCTTCACAACTGTCTTCACACCTGTGTTCCCATCTTTTTCTCGCCATTTCCCTGTCCCCCACTGTAGCTGGTTTGTCTTTCTCTTCACTCTCCTGTGGATCCCCCTTCCATATACTTGCTTTCCTGATCGCTACAACCTCCAGGAAATTAAATGTCAATTCCCATCCCTTATCCATTAGACTACAGTTCTTTCTTCATCACCCCGTTTATCATGTTCTTTTCCTTTCTCTCTACCTTCACAACTGTCTTCACACCTGTGTTCCCATCCTTTTCTCGCCATTTCCCTGTCCCCCACTGTAGCTGGTTTGTCTTCCTCTTCACTCCCCTGTGGAACCCCCTTCCATATACTTGCTTTCCTGATCGCTACAGCCTCCAGGAAATTAAATGTCAATTCCCATCTGTTATCCATTTGACTACAGTTCTTTCTTCATCACCCCGTTTATCATGTTCTTTTCCTTTCTCTCTACCTTCACAACTGTCTTCACACCTGTGTTCCCATCCTTCTCTCGCCCTTTCCCTGTCCCACACTGTAGCTGGTTTGTCTTTCTATTCACTCCCCTGTGGATCCCCCTTCCATATACTTGCTTTCCTGATCGCTACAGCCTCCAGGAAATTAAATGTCAATTCCCATCCCTTATCCATTTGACTACAGTACTTTCTTCATCACCCCGTTTATCATGTTCTTTTCCTTTCTCTCTACCTTCACAACTGTCTTCACACCTGTGTTCCCATCCTTTTCTCGCCATTTCCCTGTCCCCCACTGTAGCTGGTTTGTCTTTCTCTTCACTCCCCTGTGGATCCCCCTTCCATATACTTGCTTTCCTGATCGCTACAGCCTCCAGGAAATTAAATGTCAATTCCCATCCCTTATCCATTTGACTACAGTACTTTCTTCATCACCCCGTTTATCATGTTCTTTTCCTTTCTCTCTACCTTCACAACTGTCTTCACACCTGTGTTCCCATCCTTCTCTCGCCATTTCCCTGTCCCCCACTGTAGCTGGTTTGTCTTTCTCTTCACTCTCCTGTGGAACCCCCTACCTTATATACTTGCTTTCCTGATGGCTACAACCTCCAGGAAATTAAATGTCAATTCCCATCCCTTATCCATTTGACTCCAGTTCTTTCTTCATCACCCCGTTTATCATGTTCTTTTCCTTTCTCTCTACCTTCACAACTGTCTTCACACCTGTGTTCCCATCCTTTTCTCGCCATTTCCCTGTCCCCCACTGTAGCTGGTTTGTCTTCCTCTTCACTCCCCTGTGGAACCCCCTTCCATATACTTGCTTTCCTGATCGCTACAGCCTCTAGGAAATTAAATGTCAATTCCCATCCCTTATCCATTTGACTACAGTACTTTCTTCATCACCCCGTTTATCATGTTCTTTTCCTTTCTCTCTACCTTCACAACTGTCTTCACACGTGTGTTCCCATCCTTTTCTCGCCATTTCCCTGTCCCCCACTGTAGCTGGTTTGTCTTTCTCTTCACTCCCCTGTGGAACCCCCTTCCATATACTTGCTTTCCTGATCGCTACAGCCTCCAGGAAATTAAATGTCAATTCCCATCTGTTATCCATTTGACTACAGTTCTTTCTTCATCACCCCGTTTATCATGTTCTTTTCCTTTCTCTCTACCTTCACAACTGTCTTCACACCTGTGTTCCCATCCTTCTCTCGCCATTTCCCTGTCCCCCACTGTAGCTGGTTTGTCTTTCTCTTCACTCTCCTGTGGATCCCCCTTCCATATACTTGCTTTCCTGATCGCTACAACCTCCAGGAAATTAAATGTCAATTCCCATCCCTTATCCATTTGACTACAGTACTTTCTTCATCACCCCGTTTATCATGTTCTTTTCCTTTCTCTCTACCTTCACAACTGTCTTCACACCTGTGTTCCCATCCTTTTCTCGCCATTTCCCTGTCCCCCACTGTAGCTGGTTTGTCTTTCTCTTCACTCCCCTGTGGATCCCCCTTCCATATACTTGCTTTCCTGATCGCTACAGCCTCCAGGAAATTAAATGTCAATTCCCATCTCTTATCCATTTGACTACAGTTCTTTCTTCATCACCCCGTTTATCATGTTCTTTTCCTTTCTCTCTACCTTCACAACTGTCTTCACACCTGTGTTCCCATTCTTCTCTCGCCATTTCCCTGTCCCCCACTGTAGCTGGTTTGTCTTTCTCTTCACTCTCCTGTGGAACCCCCTTCCATATACTTGCATTCCTGATCGCTACAGCCTCCAGGAAATTAAATGTCAATTCCCATCCCTTATCCATTTGACTACAGTACTTTCTTCATCACCCCGTTTATCATGTTCTTTTCCTTTCTCTCTACCTTCACAACTGTCTTCACACCTGTGTTCCCATCCTTTTCTCGCCATTTCCCTGTCCCCCACTGTAGCTGGTTTGATTTCTCTTCACTCCACTGTGGAACCCCCTTCCATATACTTGCTTTCCTGATCGCTACAGCCTCCAGGAAATTAAATGTCAATTCCCATCTGTTATCCATTTGACTACAGTTCTTTCTTCATCACCCCGTTTATCATGTTCTTTTCCTTTCTCTCTACCTTCACAACTGTCTTCACACCTGTGTTCCCATCCTTCTCTCGCCATTTCCCTGTCCCCCACTGTAGCTGGTTTGTCTTTCTCTTCACTCCCCTGTGGATCCCCCTTCCATATACTTGCTTTCCTGATCGCTACAACCTCCAGGAAATTAAATGTCAATTCCCATCCCTTATCCATTTGACTACAGTACTTTCTTCATCACCCCGTTTATCATGTTCTTTTCCTTTCTCTCTAACTTCACAACTGTCTTCACACCTGTGTTCCCATCCTTTTCTCGCCATTTCCCTGTCCCCCACTGTAGCTGGTTTGTCTTTCTCTTCACTCCCCTGTGGATCCCCCTTCCATATACTTGCTTTCCTGATCGCTACAGCCTCCAGGAAATTAAATGTCAATTCCCATCTCTTATCCATTTGACTACAGTTCTTTCTTCATCACCCCGTTTATCATGTTCTTTTCCTTTCTCTCTACCTTCACAACTGTCTTCACACCTGTGTTCCCATTCTTCTCTCGCCATTTCCCTGTCCCCCACTGTAGCTGGTTTGTCTTTCTCTTCACTCTCCTGTGGAACCCCCTTCCATATACTTGCTTTCCTGATCGCTACAGCCTCCAGGAAATTAAATGTCAATTCCCATCTCTTATCCATTTGACTACAGTTCTTTCTTCATCACCCCGTTTATCATGTTCTTTTCCTTTCTCTCTACCTTCACAACTGTCTTCACACCTGTGTTCCCATCCTTTTCTCGCCATTTCCCTGTCCCCCACTGTAGCTGGTTTGTCTTCCTCTTCACTCCCCTGTGGAACCCCCTTCCATATACTTGCTTTCCTGATCGCTACAGCCTCCAGGAAATTAAATGTCAATTCCCATCTGTTATCCATTTGACTACAGTTCTTTCTTCATCACCCCGTTTATCATGTTCTTTTCCTTTCTCTCTACCTTCACAACTGTCTTCACACCTGTGTTCCCATCCTTCTCTCGCCCTTTCCCTGTCCCACACTGTAGCTGGTTTGTCTTTCTATTCACTCCCCTGTGGATCCCCCTTCCATATACTTGCTTTCCTGATCGCTACAGCCTCCAGGAAATTAAATGTCAATTCCCATCCCTTATCCATTTGACTACAGTACTTTCTTCATCACCCCGTTTATCATGTTCTTTTCCTTTCTCTCTACCTTCACAACTGTCTTCACACCTGTGTTCCCATCCTTTTCTCGCCATTTCCCTGTCCCCCACTGTAGCTGGTTTGTCTTTCTCTTCACTCCCCTGTGGATCCCCCTTCCATATACTTGCTTTCCTGATCGCTACAGCCTCCAGGAAATTAAATGTCAATTCCCATCCCTTATCCATTTGACTACAGTACTTTCTTCATCACCCCGTTTATCATGTTCTTTTCCTTTCTCTCTACCTTCACAACTGTCTTCACACCTGTGTTCCCATCCTTCTCTCGCCATTTCCCTGTCCCCCACTGTAGCTGGTTTGTCTTTCTCTTCACTCTCCTGTGGAACCCCCTACCTTATATACTTGCTTTCCTGATGGCTACAACCTCCAGGAAATTAAATGTCAATTCCCATCCCTTATCCATTTGACTCCAGTTCTTTCTTCATCACCCCGTTTATCATGTTCTTTTCCTTTCTCTCTACCTTCACAACTGTCTTCACACCTGTGTTCCCATCCTTTTCTCGCCATTTCCCTGTCCCCCACTGTAGCTGGTTTGTCTTCCTCTTCACTCCCCTGTGGAACCCCCTTCCATATACTTGCTTTCCTGATCGCTACAGCCTCTAGGAAATTAAATGTCAATTCCCATCCCTTATCCATTTGACTACAGTACTTTCTTCATCACCCCGTTTATCATGTTCTTTTCCTTTCTCTCTACCTTCACAACTGTCTTCACACGTGTGTTCCCATCCTTTTCTCGCCATTTCCCTGTCCCCCACTGTAGCTGGTTTGTCTTTCTCTTCACTCCCCTGTGGAACCCCCTTCCATATACTTGCTTTCCTGATCGCTACAGCCTCCAGGAAATTAAATGTCAATTCCCATCTGTTATCCATTTGACTACAGTTCTTTCTTCATCACCCCGTTTATCATGTTCTTTTCCTTTCTCTCTACCTTCACAACTGTCTTCACACCTGTGTTCCCATCCTTCTCTCGCCATTTCCCTGTCCCCCACTGTAGCTGGTTTGTCTTTCTCTTCACTCTCCTGTGGATCCCCCTTCCATATACTTGCTTTCCTGATCGCTACAACCTCCAGGAAATTAAATGTCAATTCCCATCCCTTATCCATTTGACTACAGTACTTTCTTCATCACCCCGTTTATCATGTTCTTTTCCTTTCTCTCTACCTTCACAACTGTCTTCACACCTGTGTTCCCATCCTTTTCTCGCCATTTCCCTGTCCCCCACTGTAGCTGGTTTGTCTTTCTCTTCACTCCCCTGTGGATCCCCCTTCCATATACTTGCTTTCCTGATCGCTACAGCCTCCAGGAAATTAAATGTCAATTCCCATCTCTTATCCATTTGACTACAGTTCTTTCTTCATCACCCCGTTTATCATGTTCTTTTCCTTTCTCTCTACCTTCACAACTGTCTTCACACCTGTGTTCCCATTCTTCTCTCGCCATTTCCCTGTCCCCCACTGTAGCTGGTTTGTCTTTCTCTTCACTCTCCTGTGGAACCCCCTTCCATATACTTGCATTCCTGATCGCTACAGCCTCCAGGAAATTAAATGTCAATTCCCATCCCTTATCCATTTGACTACAGTACTTTCTTCATCACCCCGTTTATCATGTTCTTTTCCTTTCTCTCTACCTTCACAACTGTCTTCACACCTGTGTTCCCATCCTTTTCTCGCCATTTCCCTGTCCCCCACTGTAGCTGGTTTGTCTTTCTCTTCACTCCACTGTGGAACCCCCTTCCATATACTTGCTTTCCTGATCGCTACAGCCTCCAGGAAATTAAATGTCAATTCCCATCTGTTATCCATTTGACTACAGTTCTTTCTTCATCACCCCGTTTATCATGTTCTTTTCCTTTCTCTCTACCTTCACAACTGTCTTCACACCTGTGTTCCCATCCTTCTCTCGCCATTTCCCTGTCCCCCACTGTAGCTGGTTTGTCTTTCTCTTCACTCCCCTGTGGATCCCCCTTCCATATACTTGCTTTCCTGATCGCTACAACCTCCAGGAAATTAAATGTCAATTCCCATCCCTTATCCATTTGACTACAGTACTTTCTTCATCACCCCGTTTATCATGTTCTTTTCCTTTCTCTCTACCTTCACAACTGTCTTCACACCTGTGTTCCCATCCTTTTCTCGCCATTTCCCTGTCCCCCACTGTAGCTGGTTTGTCTTTCTCTTCACTCCCCTGTGGATCCCCCTTCCATATACTTGCTTTCCTGATCGCTACAGCCTCCAGGAAATTAAATGTCAATTCCCATCTCTTATCCATTTGACTACAGTTCTTTCTTCATCACCCCGTTTATCATGTTCTTTTCCTTTCTCTCTACCTTCACAACTGTCTTCACACCTGTGTTCCCATTCTTCTCTCGCCATTTCCCTGTCCCCCACTGTAGCTGGTTTGTCTTTCTCTTCACTCTCCTGTGGAACCCCCTTCCATATACTTGCTTTCCTGATCGCTACAGCCTCCAGGAAATTAAATGTCAATTCCCATCCCTTATCCATTTGACTACAGTACTTTCTTCATCACCCCGTTTATCATGTTCTTTTCCTTTCTCTCTACCTTCACAACTGTCTTCACACCTGTGTTCCCATCCTTTTCTCGCCATTTCCCTGTCCCCCACTGTAGCTGGTTTGTCTTTCTCTTCACTCCCCTGTGGATCCCCCTTCCATATACTTGCTTTCCTGATCGCTACAGCCTCCAGGAAATTAAATGTCAATTCCCATCTCTTATCCATTTGACTACAGTTCTTTCTTCATCACCCCGTTTATCATGTTCTTTTCCTTTCTCTCTACCTTCACAACTGTCTTCACACCTGTGTTCCCATCCTTCTCTCGCCCTTTCCCTGTCCCCCACTGTAGCTGGTTTGTCTTTCTCTTCACCCCCCTGTGGATCCCCCTTCCATATACTTGCTTTCCTGATCGCTACAGCCTCCAGGAAATTAAATGTCAATTCCCATCTCTTATCCATTTGACTACAGTTCTTTCTTCATCACCCCGTTTATCATGTTCTTTTCCTTTCTCTCTACCTTCACAACTGTCTTCACACCTGTGTTCCCATCCTTCTCTCGCCATTTCCCTGTCCCCCACTGTAGCTGGTTTGTCTTTCTCTTCACTCTCCTGTGGATCCCCCTTCCATATACTTGCTTTCCTGATCGCTACAGCCTCCAGGAAATTAAATGTCAATTCCCATCTCTTATCCATTTGACTACAGTTCTTTCTTCATCACCCCGTTTATCATGTTCTTTTCCTTTCTCTCTACCTTCACAACTGTCTTCACACCTGTGTTCCCATCCTTCTCTCGCCATTTCCCTGTCCCCCACTGTAGCTGGTTTGTCTTTCTCTTCACTCTCCTGTGGATCCCCCTTCCATATACTTGCTTTCCTGATCGCTACAGCCTCCAGGAAATTAAATGTCAATTCCCATCTCTTATCCATTTGACTACAGTTCTTTCTTCATCACCCCGTTTATCATGTTCTTTTCCTTTCTCTCTACCTTCACAACTGTCTTCACACCTGTGTTCCCATCCTTCTCTCGCCCTTTCCCTGTCCCCCACTGTAGCTGGTTTGTCTTTCTCTTTACTCCCCTGTGGATCCCCATTCCATATACTTGCTTTCCTGATCGCTACAGCCACCAGGAAATTAAATGTCAATTCCCATCTCTTATCCATTTGACTACAGTTCTTTCTTCATCACCCCGTTTATCATGATCTTTTCCTTTCTCTCTACCTTCACAACTGTCTTCACACCTGTGTTCCCATCCTTCTCTCGCCATTTCCCTGTCCCCCACTGTAGCTAGTTTGTCTTTCTCTTCACTCTCCTGTGGATCCCCCTTCCATATACTTGCTTTCCTGATCGCTACAGCCTCCAGGAAATTAAATGTCAATTCCCATCTCTTATCCATTTGACTACAGTTCTTTCTTCATCACCCCGTTTATCATGTTCTTTTCCTTTCTCTCTACCTTCACAACTGTCTTCACACCTGTGTTCCCATCCTTTTCTCGCCATTTCCCTGTCCCCCACTGTAGCTGGTTTGTCTTTCTCTTCACTCCCCTGTGGATCCCCCTTCCATTTACTTGCTTTCCTGATCGCTACAGCCTCCAGGAAATTAAATGTCAATTCCCATCTCTTATCCATTTGACTACAGTTCTTTCTTCATCACCCCGTTTATCATGTTCTTTTCCTTTCTCTCTACCTTCAAAACTGTCTTCACACCTGTGTTCCCATCCTTCTCTCGCCATTTCCCTGTCACCCACTGTAGCTGGTTTGTCTTTCTCTTCACTCTCCTGTGGAACCCCCTTCCATATACTTGCTTTCCTGATCGCTACAGCCTCCAGGAAATTAAATGTCAATTCCCATCCCTTATCCATTTGACTACAGTACTTTCTTCATCACCCCGTTTATCATGTTCTTTTCCTTTCTCTCTACCTTCACAACTGTCTTCACACCTGTGTTCCCATCCTTTTCTCGCCATTTCCCTGTCCCCCACTGTAGCTGGTTTGTCTTTCTCTTCACTCCCCTGTGGATCCCCCTTCCATATACTTGCTTTCCTGATCGCTACAGCCTCCAGGAAATTAAATGTCAATTCCCATCTCTTATCCATTTGACTACAGTTCTTTCTTCATCACCCCGTTTATCATGTTCTTTTCCTTTCTCTCTACCTTCACAACTGTCTTCACACCTGTGTTCCCATCCTTCTCTCGCCCTTTCCCTGTCCCCCACTGTAGCTGGTTTGTCTTTCTCTTCACTCCCCTGTGGATCCCCCTTCCATATACTTGCTTTCCTGATCGCTACAGCCTCCAGGAAATTAAATGGCAATTCCCATCCCTTATCCATTTGACTACAGTTTTTTCTTCATCACCCCGTTTATCATGTTCTTTTCCTTTCTCTCTACCTTCACAACTGTCTTCACACCTGTGTTCCCATCCTTCTTTCGCCATTTCCCTGTCCCCCACTGTAGCTGGTTTGTCTTTCTCTTCACTCTCCTGTGGAACCCCCTTCCATATACTTGCTTTCCTGATCGCTACAGCCTCCAGGAAATTAAATGTCAATTCCCATCTGTTATCCATTTGACTACAGTTCTTTCTTCATCACCCCGTTTATCATGTTCTTTTCCTTTCTCTCTACCTTCACAACTGTCTTCACACCTGTGTTCCCATCATTTTCTCGCCATTTCCCTGTCCCACACTGTAGCTGGTTTGTCTTTCTCTTCATTCCCCTGTGGATCCCCCTTCCATATACTTGCTTTCCAGATCGCTACAGCCTCCAGGAAATTAAATGGCAATTCCCATCTCTTATCCATTTGACTACAGTTCTTTCTTCATCACCCCGTTTATCATGTTCTTTTCCTTTCTCTCTACCTTCACAACTGTCTTCACACCTGTGTTCCCATCCTTCTCTCGCCCTTTCCCTGTCCCCCACTGTAGCTGGTTTGTCTTTCTCTTCACTCTCCTGTGGATCCCCCTTCCATATACTTGCTTTCCTGATCGCTACAGCCTCCAGGAAATTAAATGTCAATTCCCATCTCTTATTCATTTGACTACAGTTCTTTCTTCATCACCCCGTTTATCATGTTCTTTTCCTTTCTCTCTACCTTCACAAATGTCTTCACACCTGTGTTCCCATCCTTCTCTCGCCATTTCCCTGTCCCCCACTGTAGCTGGTTTGTCTTTCTCTTCACTCTCCTGTGGATCCCCCTTCCATATACTTGCTTTCCTGATCGCTACAGCCTCCAGGAAATTAAATGTCAATTCCCATCTCTTATCCATTTGACTACAGTTCTTTCTTCATCACCCCGTTTATCATGTTCTTTTCCTTTCTCTCTACCTTCACAACTGTCTTCACACCTGTGTTCCCATCCTTTTCTCGCCATTTCCCTGTCCCCCACTGTAGCTGGTTTGTCTTTCTCTTCACTCTCCTGTGGATCCCCCTTCCATATACTTGCTTTCCTGATCGCTACAGCCTCCAGGAAATTAAATGTCAATTCCCATCTCTTATCCATTTGACTACAGTTCTTTCTTCATCACCCCGTTTATCATGTTCTTTTCCTTTCTCTCTACCTTCACAACTGTCTTCACACCTGTGTTCCCATCCTTCTCTCGCCATTTCCCTGTCCCCCACTGTAGCTGGTTTGTCTTTCTCTTCACTCTCCTGTGGATCCCCCTTCCATATACTTGCTTTCCTGATCGCTACAGCCTCCAGGAAATTAAATGTCAATTCCCATCTCTTATCCATTTGACTACAGTTCTTTCTTCATCACCCCGTTTATCATGTTCTTTTCCTTTCTCTCTGCCTTCACAACTGTCTTCACACCTGTGTTCCCATCCTTCTCTCGCCCTTTCCCTGTCCCCCACTGTAGCTGGTTTGTCTTTCTCTTCACTCTAGTGTGGAACCCCCTTCCATATACTTGCTTTCCTGATCGCTACAGCCTCCAGGAAATTAAATGTCAATTCCCATCTGTTATCCATTTGACTACAGTCCTTTCTTCATCACCCCGTTTATCATGTTCTTTTCCTTTCTCTCTACCTTCACAACTGTCTTCACACCTGTGTTCCCATCCTTCTCTCGCCCTTTCCCTGTCCCCCACTGTAGCTGGTTTGTCTTTCTCTTCACTCCCCTGTGGATCCCCCTTCCATATACTTGCTTTCCTGATCGCTACAGCCTCCAGGAAATTAAATGGCAATTCCCATCCCTTATCCATTTGACTATAGTTTTTTCTTCATCACCCCGTTTATCATGTTCTTTTCCTTTCTCTCTACCTTCACAACTGTCTTCACACCTGTGTTCCCATCCTTTTCTCGCCATTTCCCTGTCCCCCACTGTAGCTGGTTTGTCTATCTCTTCACTCCCCTGTGGATCCCCCTTCCATATACTTGCTTTCCTGATCGGTACAGCCTCCAGGAAATTAAATGTCAATTCCCATCTCTTATCCATTTGACTACAGTTCTTTCTTCATCACCCCGTTTATCATGTTCTTTTCCTTTCTCTCTACCTTCACAACTGTCTTCACACCTGTGTTCCAATCCTTCTCTCGCCCTTTCCCTGTCCCCCACTGTAGCTGGTTTGTCTTTCTCTTCATTCCCCTGTGGATCCCCCTTCCATATACTTGCTTTCCTGATCGCTACAGCCTCCAGGAAATTAAATGTTAATTCCCATCCCTTATCCATTTGACTACAGTTTTTTCTTCATCACCCCGTTTATCATGTTCTTTTCCTTTCTCTCTACCTTCACAACTGTCTTCACACCTGTGTTCCCATCCTTCTCTCGCCATTTCCCTGTCCCCCACTGTAGCTGGTTTGTCTTTCTCTTCACTCTCCTGTGGAACCCCCTTCCATATACTTGCTTTCCTGATCGGTACAGCCTCCAGGAAATTAAATGTCAATTCCCATCTCTTATCCATTTGACTACAGTTCTTTCTTCATCACCCCGTTTATCATGTTCTTTTCCTTTCTCTCTACCTTCACAACTGTCTTCACACCTGTGTTCCCATCCTTCTCTCGCCCTTTCCCTGTCCCCCACTGTAGCTGGTTTGTCTTTCTCTTCACTCCCCTGTGGATCCCCCTTCCATATACTTGCTTTCCTGATCGCTACAGCCTCCAGGAAATTAAATGGCAATTCCCATCCCTTATCCATTTGACTACATTTTTTTCTTCATCACCCCGTTTATCATGTTCTTTTCCTTTCTCTCTACCTTCACAACTGTCTTCACACCTGTGTTCCCATCCTTCTCTCGCCATTTCCCTGTCCCCCACTGTAGCTGGTTTGTCTTTCTCTTCACTCTCCTGTGGATCCCCCTTCCATATACTTGCTTTCCTGATCGCTACAGCCTCCAGGAAATTAAATGTCAATTCCCATCTCTCATCCATTTGACTACAGTTCTTTCTTCATCACCCCGTTTATCATGTTCTTTTCCTTTCTCTCTACCTTCACAACTGTCTTCACACCTGTGTTCCCATCCTTTTCTCGCCATTTCCCTCTCCCACACTGTAGCTGGTTTGTCTTTCTCTTCACTACCCTGTGGATCCCCCTTCCATATACTTGCTTTCCTGATCGCTACAGCCTCCAGGAAATTAAATGGCAATTCCCATCTCTTATCCATTTGACTACAGTTCTTTCTTCATCACCCCGTTTATCATGTTCTTTTCCTTTCTCTCTACCTTCACAACTGTCTTCACACCTGTGTTCCCATCCTTCTCTCGCCATTTCCCTGTCCCCCACTGTAGCTGGTTTGTCTTTCTCTTCACTCCCCTGTGGATCCCCCTTCCATCTACTTGCTTTCCTGATCGCTACAGCCTCCAGGAAATTAAATGGCAATTCCCATCCCTTATCCATTTGACTACAGTTCTTTCTTCATCACCCCGTTTATCATGTTCTTTTCCTTTCTCTCTACCTTCACAACTGTCTTCACACCTGTGTTCCCATCCTTCTCTCGCCATTTCCCTGTCCCCCACTGTAGCTGGTTTGTCTTTCTCTTCACTCTCCTGTGGAACCCCCTTCCATATACTTGCTTTCCTGATCGCTACAGCCTCCAGGAAATTAAATGTCAATTCCCATCTGTTATCCATTTGACTACAGTTCTTTCTTCATCACCCCGTTTATCATGTTCTTTTCCTTTCTCTCTACCTTCACAACTGTCTTCACACCTGTGTTCCCATCCTTCTCTCGCCATTTCCCTGTCCCCCACTGTAGCTGGTTTGTCTTCCTCTTCACTCTCCTGTGGAACCCCCTTCCATAGACTTGCTTTAGTGATCGCTACAGCTTCCAGGAAATTAAATGGAAATTCCCATTCCTTATCCATTTGACTACAGTTTTTTCTTCATCACCCCGTTTATCATGTTCTTTTCCTTTCTCTCTACCTTCACAACTGTCTTCACACCTGTGTTTCCATCCTTTTCTCGCCATTTCCCTGTCCCCCACTGTAGCTGGTTTGTCTTTCTCTTCACTCCCCTGTGGATCCCCCTTCCATATACTTGCTTTCCTGATCGCTACAACCTCCAGGAAATTAAATGTCAATTCCCATCCTTTATCCATTTGACTACAGTTCTTTCTTCATCACCCCGTTTATCATGTTCTTTTCCTTTCTCTCTACCTTCACAACTGTCTTCACACCTGTGTTCCCATCCTTCTCTCGCCCTTTCCCTGTCCCCCACTGTAGATGGTTTGTCTTTCTCTTCACTCCCCTGTTGAACCCCCTTCCATATACTTGCTTTCCTGATCGCTACAGCCTCCAGGAAATTAAATGTCAATTCCCATCCCTTATCCATTTGACTACAGTTCTTTCTTCATCACCCCGTTTATCATGTTCTTTTCCTTTCTCTCTACCTTCACAACTGTCTTCACACCTGTGTTCCCATTCTTTTCTCGCCATTTCCCTGTCCCCCACTGTAGCTGGTTTGTCTTCCTCTTCACTCCCCTGTGGAACCCCCTTCCATATACTTGCTTTCCTGATCGCTACAGCCTCCAGGAAATTAAATGTCAATTCCCATCTGTTATCCATTTGACTACAGTTCTTTCTTCATCACCCCGTTTATCATGTTCTTTTCCTTTCTCTCTACCTTCACAACTGTCTTCACACCTGTGTTCCCATTCTTTTCTCGCCATTTCCCTGTCCCCCACTGTAGCTGGTTTGTCTTCCTCTTCACTCCCCTGTGGAACCCCCTTCCATATACTTGCTTTCCTGATCGCTACAGCCTCCAGGAAATTTAATGTCAATTCCCATCCCTTATCCATTTGACTACAGTTCTTTCTTCATCACCCCGTTTATCATGTTCTTTTCCTTTCTCTCTACCTTCACAACTGTCTTCACACCTGTGTTCCCATCATTTTCTCGCCATTTCCCTGTCCCCCACTGTAGCTGGTTTGTCTACCTCTTCACTCTCCTGTGGAACCCCCTTCCATATACTTGCTTTCCTGATCGCTACAGCCTCTAGGAAATTAAATGTCTATTTCCATCCCTTATCCATTTGACTATAGTACTTTCTTCATCACCACGTTTATCATGTTCTTTTCCTTTCTCTCTACCTTCACAACTGTCTTCACACCTGTGTTCCCATCCTTTTCTCGCCATTTCCCTGTCCCCCACTGTAGCTGGTTTGTCTACCTCTTCACTACCCTGTGGAACCCCCTTCCATATACTTGCTTTCCTGATCGCTACAGCCTCCAGAAATTAAATGTCAATTCCCATCCCTTATCCATTTGACTACAGTTCTTTCTTCATCACCCCGTTTTATCATGTTCTTTTTCCTTTCTCTCTACCTTCACAACTGTCTTCACACCTGTGTTCCCATCCTTTTCTCGCCATTTCCCTGTCCCCACTGTAGCTGGTTTGTCTCTTCACTCTCCTGTGGAACCCCCTTCCATATACTTGCTTTCCTGATCGCTACAACCTCCAGGAAATTAAATGTCAATTCCCATCCCTTATCCATTTGACTACAGTACTTTCTTCATCACCCCGTTTATCATGTTCTTTTCCTTTCTCTCTACCTTCACAACTGCCTTCCTGCACACATGTGTTCCCATCCTTTTCTCGCCATTTCCCTGTCTCCCCCACTGTAGCTGGTTTGTCTACCTCTTCACTCTCCTGTGGAACCCCCTTCCATATACTTGCTTTCTGATCGCTACAACCTCCAGGAAATTAAATGTCAATTCCCATCCCTTATCCATTTGACTACAGTACTTTCTTCATCACCCCGTTTATCATGTTCTTTTCCTTTCTCTCTACCTTCACAACTGTCTTCACACCTGTGTTCCCATCCTTTTCTCGCCATTTCCCTGTCCCCCACTGTAGCTGGTTTGTCTACCTCTTCACTCTCCTGTGGAACCCCCTTCCATATACTTGCTTTCCTGATCGCTACAACCTCCAGGAAATTAAATGTCAATTCCCATCCCTTATCCATTTGACTACAGTACTTTCTTCATCACCCCGTTTATCATGTTCTTTTCCTTTCTCTCTACCTTCACAACTGCCTTCACACATGTGTTCCCATCCTTTTCTCGCCATTTCCCTGTCCCCCACTGTAGCTGGTTTGTCTACCTCTTCACTCCCCTGTGGAACCCCCTTCCATATACTTGCTTTCCTGATCGCTACAACCTCTAGGAAATTAAATGTCAATTCCCATCCCTTATCCATTTGACTACAGTACTTTCTTCATCACCCCGTTTATCATGTTCTTTTCCTTTCTCTCTACCTTCACAACTGTCTTCACACCTGTGTTCCCATCCTTTTCTCGCCATTTCCCTGTCCCCCACTGTAGCTGGTTTGTCTACCTCTTCACTCCCCTGTGGAACCCCCTTCCATATACTTGCTTTCCTGATCGCTACAACCTCCAGAAAATTTAATGTCAATTCCCATCCCTTATCCATTTGACTACAGTACTTTCTTCATCACCCCGTTTATCATGTTCTTTTCCTTTCTCTCTACCTTCACAACTGTCTTCACACCTGTGTTCCCATCGTTTTCTCGCCATTTCCCTGTCCCCCACTGTAGCTGGTTTGTCTTTCTCTTCACTCCCCTGTGGAACCCCCTTCCATATACTTGCTTTCCTGATCGCTACAGCCTCCAGGAAATTAAATGTCAATTCCCATCCCTTATCCATTTGACTACAGTACTTTCTTCATCACCCCGTTTATCATGTTCCTTTCCTTTCTCTCTACCTTCACAACTGTCTTCACACCTGTGTTCCCATCCTTTTCTCGCCATTTCCCTGTCCCCCACTGTAGCTGGTTTGTCTACCTCTTCACTCCCCTGTGGAACCCCCTTCCATATACTTGCTTTCCTGATCGCTACAGCCTCCAGGAAATTAAATGTCAATTCCCATCCATTATCCATTTGACTACAGTACTTTCTTCATCACCCCGTTTATCATGTTCTTTTCCTTTCTCTCTACCTTCACAACTGTCTTCACACCTGTGTTCCCATCCTTCTCTCGCCATTTCCCTGTCCCCCACTGTAGCTGGTTTGTCTTTCTCTTCACTCCCCTGTGGAACCCCCTTCCATATACTTGCTTTCCTGATCGCAACAGCCTCCAGGAAATTAAATGTCAATTCCCATCCCTTATCCATTTGACTACAGTACTTTCTTCATCACCCCGTTTATCATGTTCTTTTCCTTTCTCTCTACCTTCACAACTGTCTTCACACCTGTGTTCCCATCCTTTTCTCGCCATTTCCCTGTCCCCCACTGTAGCTGGTTTGTCTACCTCTTCACTCTCCTGTGGAACCCCCTTCCATATACTTGCTTTCCTGATCGCTACAGCCTCCAGGAAATTAAATGTCAATTCCCATCCCTTATCCATTTGACTACAGTACTTTCTTCATCACCCCGTTTATCATGTTCTTTTCCTTTCTCTCTACCTTCACAACTGTCTTCACACCTGTGTTCCCATCCTTCTCTCGCCATTTCCCTATCCCCCACTCTAGCTGGTTTGTCTACCTCTTCACTCCCCTGTGGAACCCCCTTCCATATACTTGCTTTCCTGATCGCTACAGCCTCCAGGAAATTAAATGTCAATTCCCATCCCTTATCCATTTGACTACAGTACTTTCTTCATCACCCCGTTTATCATGTTCTTTTCCTTTCTCTCTACCTTCACAACTGTCTTCACACCTGTGTTCCCATCCTTTTCTCGCCATTTCCTTGTC
Organism: Ascarosepion bandense; assembly: GCA_037127315.1. Classification (NCBI taxonomy): domain Eukaryota; kingdom Metazoa; phylum Mollusca; class Cephalopoda; order Sepiida; family Sepiidae; genus Ascarosepion; species Ascarosepion bandense. The sequence goes on along the minus strand of JBBBDQ010000685.1, from coordinate 1,695,696 downwards.
CCCCACTGTAGCTGGTTTGTCTACCTCTTCACTCCCCTGTGGAACCCACTTCCATATACTTGCTTTCCTGATCGCTACAGCCTCCAGGAAATTAAATGTCAATTCCCATCCCTTATCCATTTGACTACAGTACTTTCTTCATCACCCCGTTTATCATGTTCTTTTCCTTTCTCTCTACCTTCACAACTGTCTTCACACCTGTGTTCCCATCCTTTTCTCGCCATTTCCCTGTCCCCCACTGTAGCTGGTTTGTCTACCTCTTCACTCTCCTGTGGAACCCCCTTCCATATACTTGCTTTCCTGATCGCTACAGCCTCCAGGAAATTAAATGTCAATTCCCATCCCTTATCCATTTGACTACAGTACATTCTTCATCACCCCGTTTATCATGTTCTTTTCCTTTCTCTCTACCTTCACAACTGTCTTCACACCTGTGTTCCCATCCTTCTCTCGCCATTTCCCTGTCCCCCACTGTAGCTGGTTTGTCTTTCTCTTCACTCCCCTGTGGAACCCCCTTCCATATACTTGCTTTCCTGATCGCTACAGCCTCCAGGAAATTAAATGTCAATTCCCATCCCTTATCCATTTGACTACAGTACTTTCTTCATCACCCCGTTTATCATGTTCTTTTCCTTTCTCTCTACCTTCACAACTGTCTTCACACCTGTGTTCCCATCCTTCTCTCGCCATTTCCCTGTCCCCCACTGTAGCTGGTTTGTCTTTCTCTTCACTCTCCTGTGGAACCCCCTTCCATATACTTGCTTTCCTGATCGCTACAACCTCCAGGAAATTAAATGTCAATTCCCATCTCTTATCCATTTGACTACAGTACTTTCTTCATCACCCCGTTTATCATGTTCTTTTCCTTTCTCTCTACCTTCACAACTGTCTTCACACCTGTGTTCCCATCCTTTTCTCGCCATTTCCCTGTCCCCCACTGTAGCTGGTTTGTCTACCTCTTCACTCTCCTGTGGAACCCCCTTCCATATACTTGCTTTCCTGATCGCTACAGCCTCCAGGAAATTAAATGTCAATTCCCATCCCTTATCCATTTGACTACAGTTCTTTCTTCATCACCCCGTTTATCATGTTCTTTTCCTTTCTCTCTACCTTCACAACTGTCTTCACACCTGTGTTCCCATCCTTCTCTCGCCCTTTCCCTGTCCCCCACTGTAACTGGTTTGTCTTTCTCTTCACTCCCCTGTGGATCCCCCTTCCATATACTTGCTTTCCTGATCGCTACAGCCTCCAGGAAATTAAATGTCAATTCCCATCTGTTATCCATTTGACTACAGTTCTTTCTTCATCTCCCCGTTTATCATGTTCTTTTCCTTTCTCTCTACCTTCACAACTGTCTTCACACCTGTGTTCCCATCCTTCTCTCGCCATTTCCCTGTCCCCCACTGTAGCTGGTTTGTCTTTCTCTTCACTCCCCTGTGGAACCCCCTTCCATATACTTGCTTTCCTGATCGCTACAGCCTCCAGGAAATTAAATGTCAATTCCCATCCCTTATCCATTTGACTACAGTACTTTCTTCATCACCCCGTTTATCATGTTCTTTTCCTTTCTCTCTACCTTCACAACTGTCTTCACACCTGTGTTCCCATCCTTTTCTCGCCATTTCCCTGTCCCCCACTGTAGCTGGTTTGTCTTTCTCTTCACTCCCCTGTGGAACCCCCTTCCATATACTTGCTTTCCTGATCGCTACAGCCTCCAGGAAATTAAATGTCAATTCCCATCCCTTATCCATTTGACTACAGTACATTCTTCATCACCCCGTTTATCATGTTCTTTTCCTTTCTCTCTACCTTCACAACTGTCTTCACACCTGTGTTCCCATCCTTCTCTCGCCATTTCCCTGTCCCCCACTGTAGCTGGTTTGTCTTTCTCTTCACTCCCCTGTGGAACCCCCTTCCATATACTTGCTTTCCTGATCGCTACAGCCTCCAGGAAATTAAATGTCAATTCCCATCCCTTATCCATTTGACTACAGTACTTTCTTCATCACCCCGTTTATCATGTTCTTTTCCTTTCTCTCTACCTTCACAACTGTCTTCACACCTGTGTTCCCATCCTTCTCTCGCCATTTCCCTGTCCCCCACTGTAGCTGGTTTGTCTTTCTCTTCACTCTCCTGTGGAACCCCCTTTCATATACTTGCTTTCCTGATCGCTACAACCTCCAGGAAATTAAATGTCAATTCCCATCTCTTATCCATTTGACTACAGTACTTTCTTCATCACCCCGTTTATCATGTTCTTTTCCTTTCTCTCTACCTTCACAACTGTCTTCACACCTGTGTTCCCATCCTTTTCTCGCCATTTCCCTGTCCCCCACTGTAGCTGGTTTGTCTACCTCTTCACTCTCCTGTGGAACCCCCTTCCATATACTTGCTTTCCTGATCGCTACAGCCTCCAGGAAATTAAATGTCAATTCCCATCCCTTATCCATTTGACTACAGTCCTTTCTTCATCACCCCGTTTATCATGTTCTTTTCCTTTCTCTCTACCTTCACAACTGTCTTCACACCTGTGTTCCCAGCCTTCTCTCGCCATTTCCCTGTCCCCCACTGTAGCTGGTTTGTCTTTCTCTTCACTCCCCTGTGGAACCCCCTTCCATATACTTGCTTTCCTGATCGCTACAGCCTCCAGGAAATTAAATGTCAATTCCCATCCCTTATCCATTTGACTACAGTACATTCTTCATCACCCCGTTTATCATGTTCTTTTCCTTTCTCTCTACCTTCGCAACTGTCTTCACACCTGTGTTCCCATCCTTCTCTCGCCATTTCCCTGTCCCCCACTGTAGCTGGTTTGTCTTTCTCTTCACTCCCCTGTGGAACCCCCTTCCATATACTTGCTTTCCTGATCGCTACAGCCTCCAGGAAATTAAATGTCAATTCCCATCCCTTATCCATTTGACTACAGTACTTTCTTCATCACCCCGTTTATCATGTTCTTTTCCTTTCTCTCTACCTTCACAACTGTCTTCACACCTGTGTTCCCATCCTTCTCTCGCCATTTCCCTGTCCCCCACTGTAGCTGGTTTGTCTTTCTCTTCACTCTCCTGTGGAACCCCCTTTGATATACTTGCTTTCCTGATCGCTACAACCTCCAGGAAATTAAATGTCAATTCCCATCTCTTATCCATTTGACTACAGTACTTTCTTCATCACCCCGTTTATCATGTTCTTTTCCTTTCTCTCTACCTTCACAACTGTCTTCACACCTGTGTTCCCATCCTTTTCTCGCCATTTCCCTGTCCCCCACTGTAGCTGGTTTGTCTACCTCTTCACTCTCCTGTGGAACCCCCTTCCATATACTTGCTTTCCTGATCGCTACAGCCTCCAGGAAATTAAATGTCAATTCCCATCCCTTATCCATTTGACTACAGTCCTTTCTTCATCACCCCGTTTATCATGTTCTTTTCCTTTCTCTCTACCTTCACAACTGTCTTCACACCTGTGTTCCCATTCTTCTCTCGCCATTTCCCTGTCCCCCACTGTAGCTGGTTTGTCTACCTCTTCACTCCCCTGTGGAACCCCCTTCCATATACTTGCTTTCCTGATCGCTACAGCCTCCAGGAAATTAAATGTCAATTCCCATCCCTTATCCATTTGACTACAGTTCTTTCTTCATCACCCCGTTTATCATGTTCTTTTCCTTTCTCTCTACCTTCACAACTGTCTTCACACCTGTGTTCCCATCCTTCTCTCGCCATTTCCCTGTCCCCCACTGTAGCTGGTTTGTCTTTCTCTTCACTCCCCTGTGGAACCCCCTTCCATATACTTGCTTTCCTGATCGCTACAGCCTCCAGGAAATTAAATGTCAATTCCCATCCCTTATCCATTTGACTACAGTTCTTTCTTCATCACCCCGTTTATCATGTTCTTTTCCTTTCTCTCTACCTTCACAACTGTCTTCACACCTGTGTTCCCATCCTTCTCTCGCCCTTTCCCTGTCCCCCACTGTAGCTGGTTTGTCTTTCTCTTCACTCCCCTGTGGATCCCCCTTCCATATACTTGCTTTCCTGATCGCTACAGCCTCCAGGAAATTAAATGTCAATTCCCATCCCTTATCCATTTGACTACAGTACTTTCTTCATCACCCCGTTTATCATGTTCTTTTCCTTTCTCTCTACCTTCACAACTGTCTTCACACCTGTGTTCCCATCCTTTTCTCGCCATTTCCCTGTCCCCCACTGTAGCTGGTTTGTCTACCTCTTCACTCTCCTGTGGAACCCCCTTCCATATACTTGCTTTCCTGATCGCTACAGCCTCCAGGAAATTAAATGTCAATTCCCATCCCTTATCCATTTGACTACAGTACATTCTTCATCACCCCGTTTATCATGTTCTTTTCCTTTCTCTCTACCTTCACAACTGTCTTCACACCTGTGTTCCCATCCTTCTCTCGCCATTTCCCTGTCCCCCACTGTAGCTGGTTTGTCTTTCTCTTCACTCCCCTGTGGAACCCCCTTCCATATACTTGCTTTCCTGATCGCTACAGCCTCCAGGAAATTAAATGTCAATTCCCATCCCTTATCCATTTGACTACAGTACTTTCTTCATCACCCCGTTTATCATGTTCTTTTCCTTTCTCTCTACCTTCACAACTGTCTTCACACCTGTGTTCCCATCCTTCTCTCGCCATTTCCCTGTCCCCCACTGTAGCTGGTTTTTCTACCTCTTCACTCCCCTGTGGAACCCCCTTCCATATACTTGCTTTCCTGATCGCTACAGCCTCCAGGAAATTAAATGTCAATTCCAATCTGTTATCCATTTGACTACAGTTCTTTCTTCATCACCCCGTTTATCATGTTCTTTTCCTTTCTCTCTACCTTCACAACTGTCTTCACACCTGTGTTCCCATCCTTCTCTCGCCATTTCCCTGTCCCCCACTGTAGCTGGTTTGTCTTTCTCTTCACTCCCCTGTGGAACCCCCTTCCATATACTTGCTTTCCTGATCGCTACAGCCTCCAGGAAATTAAATGTCAATTCCCATCTGTTATCCATTTGACTACTGTTCTTTCTTCATCACCCCGTTTATCATGTTCTTTTCCTTTCTCTCTACCTTCACAACTGTCTTCACACCTGTGTTCCCATCCTTCTCTCGCCCTTTCCCTGTCCCCCACTGTAGCTGGTTTGTCTTTCTCTTCACTCCCCTGTGGATCCCCCTTCCATATACTTGCTTTCCTGATCGCTACAGCCTCCAGGAAATTAAATGTCAATTCCCATCTGTTATCCATTTGACTACAGTTCTTTCTTCATCACCCCGTTTATCATGTTCTTGTCCTTTCTCTCTACCTTCACAACTGTCTTCACACCTGTGTTCCCATCCTTCTCTCGCCATTTCCCTGTCCCCCACTGTAGCTGGTTTGTCTTTCTGTTCACTCCCCTTTGGAACCCCCTTCCATATACTTGCTTTCCTGATCGCTACAGCCTCCAGGAAATTAAATGTCAATTCCCATCTGTTATCCATTTGACTACAGTTCTTTCTTCATCACCCCGTTTATCATGTTCTTTTCCTTTCTCTCTACCTTCACAACTGTCTTCACACCTGTGTTCCCATCCTTCTCTCGCCATTTCCCTGTCCCCCACTGTAGCTGGTTTGTCTTTCTCTTCACTCCCCTGTGGATCCCCCTTCCATATACTTGCTTTCCTGATCGCTACAGCCTCCAGGAAATTAAATGTCAATTCCCATCTGTTATCCATTTGACTACAGTTCTTTCTTCATCACCCCGTTTATCATGTTCTTTTCCTTTCTCTCTACCTTCACAACTGTCTTCACACCTGTGTTCCCATCCTTCTCTCGCCATTTCCCTGTCCCCCACTGTAGCTGGTTTGTCTTTCTCTTCACTCCCCTGTGGAACCCCCTTCCATATACTTGCTTTCCTGATCGCTACAGCCTCCAGGAAATTAAATGTCAATTCCCATCCCTTATCCATTTGACTACAGTACTTTCTTCATCACCCCGTTTATCATGTTCTTTTCCTTTCTCTCTACCTTCACAACTGTCTTCACACCTGTGTTCCCATCCTTCTCTCGCCATTTCCCTGTCCCCCACTGTAGCTGGTTTGTCTTTCTCTTCACTCCCCTGTGGAACCCCCTTCCATATACTTGCTTTCCTGATCGCTACAGCCTCCAGGAAATTAAATGTCAATTCCCATCTCTTATCCATTTGACTACTGTTCTTTCTTCATCACCCCGTTTATCATGTTCTTTTCCTTTCTCTCTACCTTCACAACTGTCTTCACACCTGTGTTCCCATCCTTCTCTCGCCATTTCCCTGTCCCCCACTGTAGCTGGTTTGTCTACCTCTTCACTCCCCTGTGGAACCCCCTTCCATATACTTGCTTTCCTGATCGCTACAGCCTCCAGGAAATTAAATGTCAATTCCAATCTGTTATCCATTTTACTACAGTTCTTTCTTCATCACCCCGTTTATCATGTTCTTTTCCTTTCTCTCTACCTTCACAACTGTCTTCACACCTGTGTTCCCATCCTTATCTCGCCATTTCCCTGTCCCCCACTGTAGCTGGTTTGTCTTTCTCTTCACTCCCCTGTGGAACCCCCTTCCATATACTTGCTTTCCTGATCGCTACAGCCTCCAGGAAATTAAATGTCAATTCCCATCTGTTATCCATTTGACTACAGTTCTTTCTTCATCACCCCGTTTATCATGTTCTTTTCCTTTCTCTCTACCTTCACAACTGTCTTCACACCTGTGTTCCCATCCTTCTCTCGCCATTTCCCTGTCCCCCACTGTAGCTGGTTTGTCTTTCTCTTCACTCCCCTGTGGAACCCCCTTCCATATACTTGCTTTCCTGATCGCTACAGCCTCCAGGAAATTAAATGTCAATTCCCATCTGTTATCCATTTGACTACAGTTCTTTCTTCATCACCCCGTTTATCATGTTCTTTTCCTTTCTCTCTACCTTCACAACTGTCTTCACACCTGTGTTCCCATCCTTATCTCGCCATTTCCCTGTCCCCCACTGTAGCTGGTTTGTCTTTCTCTTCACCCCCCTCCCCGTGGAACCCCCTTCCATATACTTGCTTTCCTGATCGCTACAGCCTTCCAGGAAATTAAATGTCAATTCCCATCTGTTATCCATTTGACTACAGTTCTTTCTTCATCACCCCGTTTATCATGTTCTTTTCCTTTCTCTCTACCTTCACAACTGTCTTCACACCTGTGTTCCCATTCCTTCTCTCGCCATTTCCCTGTCCCCCACTGTAGCTGGTTTGTCTTTCTCTTCACTCTCCTGTGGAACCCCCTTCCATATACTTGCTTTCCTGATCGCTACAGCCTCCAAGTAATTAAATGTCAATTCCCATCCCTTATCCATTTGACTACAGTTCTTTCTTCATCACCCCGTTTATCATGTTCTTTTCTTTTCTCTCTACCTTCACAACTGTCTTCACACCTGTGTTCCCATCCTTCTCTCTCCCATTCTCCTACACCCCCTAGTAACTATTTTGTCTTTCTTTTTACTCTCCTCCTGTCTAAACCTTTACTCCTATGTAGCCCCCTGCGCATCAGTGGCGGTACCGCCTTGCTTGGGGTGAAACAATTAAAAAAATTATATTGGCAGTTTAGTGGCAGGTCTTTTTTTTTCTACTATTGAGTTTATCAGAATAAGAGTTACTTTTCTTTTGTAGGTAAAAATAAAACGAAACACCGTAAACTTAATATAACATGGTTTAACCTGTAACCGTAGAGAGACGGTTAAAGTTTTATTAAATCGGTCTTGTCTCAGACATAACCAAACTCTTTACAGCTTACAAGTTTTATCCAGAATTATCAGAAGGTTTTCATCATCCGGTTGGTTCTCGGCAAGTTGGTTTCAGAAGGTTGAAATGTGTGAAATTGTGTGGAAATAGTGTGGAACAGTATAAGAATAAAAGTATACATTTTTCATGTTAGAATAGAAATTTATTAAAAGGAAAAAATAACAAGAATAGGTAGTAGTTAATGTTCAATGAGAAACAAGTAATGAATTAATGGTATCAAGAGTTGTAAAAAATGGTTCCGTAGTAGTAATATGTTGAAAAGAATTCCTGCGTACGTATGTATGTATAAACGCGTTTATTTGTCTTTGAATGGAGAAGAAGTAAAAGCAATCAGCACACGTCCGGGTTACTTAAAGCTTCTCCTGTTACATTTTAGCTGGTCGTGTCTGCTGCTTCCATCCCTGATTGTCTGACTGACGCTGCCTGGGCCTTTTATAGTATTTAGATTTTTTGCACTGAATCGCTAAGTCCCTTTTAGTCCTGCAAATCGTTCCCATTGGTCAGAAAATCAATTTAACACCTACTTGCGAAATCCGGTTTCGACTTTTTCTTTAAGCACATAGTCAATCCGTTTTCTATTTGGTGAAAAACCTGATTTCACACGTCATTGTGAATTTTATAAAAGTGAAGAAGAAGGTTGATTTTAATTCTTTCCTATCCACCACAAACCAACCATTTAGTCGTGAAGTTCAAACAAACGTCGGAAGAATTTTCCTAAATTTAATTCATAAGCACTTCAGCCATTCCCTTATATTAAAAAAAAATAATGAAACAATGTTAAGACCAGCTGTAAGTGTACAGTATTTACATTATTCTGACTTTTGTCCACATCTGTGTTGCTATTTAAATGATGTCTAATAATAGATCATTCTGTTTGACTATAGTTCTGAGATGAGGTAGTATTTACAGTATTTACATTATTCGGACTATTGTCCTTATCTTGATTGTCATTTGTACGACGTTTAATTAAAGATCATTCTATTTGTCTATATTTTTTAGATGAGGTAGTATTTGCACTATTTACATTAATCAGACTATTGTCCTCATCTTTGTTGTCATTTGTACGATGTATAATAATAGATCATTCTATTTGTCTATATTTCTGAGATGAGGTAGTATTTACAGTATTTACATTATTCGGACTATTGTCCTCATCTTTGTTGCCATTTGTACGACGTTTAATAATAGATCATTCTATTTGTCTATATTTCTGAGATGAGTTAATATTTACAGTATTTACATTATTCGGACTATTGTCCTCATCTTTGTTGCCATTTCTACGACGTTTAATAATAGATCATTCTATTTTCTATATTTCTGAGATGAGGTAGTATTTACAGTAATTACATTATTCGGACTATTATCCTCATCTTTGTTGCCATTTGTACGACGTTTAATAATAGATCATTCTATTTGTCTATATTTCTGAGATGAGGTAGTATTTACAGTAATTACATTATTCGGACTATTGTCCTCATCTTTGTTGCCATTTGTACGACGTTTAATAATAGATCATTCTATTTGTCTATATTTCTGAGATGAGGTGGTATTTACAGTATTTACATTATTCGGACTATTATCCTCATCTTTGTTGCCATTTGTACGACGTTTAATAATAGATCATTCTATTTGTCTATATTTCTGAGATGTAGTATTTACAGGGATTTTCGCTTTCATGAAGGTCTTTAATCAATCGATTAGCCTAAATAAAACGAAAACCTATTCTTAAACCGGTTAGAAAAGGTAAACAAATTATAGATTACTTAGCAACCTGAAGTATGCAAAATAATTCACTTCTGAATAATTTGTAGAAAATAGAAGAATCACCTGAATTTCCAATTCAGTGGAACCCATTGAGATGCTTTAAAATTGACTTTAACAACTGTATAGATCAGGATGATAGACTACATCAAACCCATGTTAACCATCTCGAGGTAAATACTGTCTTCATTAGGCCAAAATTCCTCATTTTGATCAGTCGGAAAAAAGTGTTTAATGCTATACAATAAAAACGGACTGGTTATATTATGAAAATCATTAATGTCAGAATCGCGAAGCTTTTTATACACAGCCAGATTCATCATTGTGACGGCAATGGGAGTAATTTCTCAAAATCAAGTTTAGATGCAATTTAGATGCTATCAATAAACTTCCAAGATTTCTTGGAATAAATACAGTGGATCACCTTGAACGAAAGACCAACTGCAACAAAGAATTATAGAAGAGGAGTCTCAAACACAAAACGCAAAAGTTCTTCCCAAAGAAAGTGTAGACCAGCAGTCTCAAACTTGAGAACACAACACGAGTTCTCCCAAAAAGAGTCCTTTCTTTCCTCCCAGCTTGCTAGAAGGAGACATATTTATATCTTCCCAAATCTCGTGGTCGGCGTCACTTTGCATCAACTTGACAGTATAAAAATAATATGGATTCCTCACGAGATTCTTTTTACATACAGACGTCAATGACATAAGTTTTTTTTTAAACTACAAGGAGTATTAAAATCTCACCACAGTCATCTTAAAAACTGAGAATAAACACACATACTGCGTTTATCTGACAGCCTCATCAGCTGAGTAGGTTATGGACTGGTGTTATGAAACACTCTGTTGGATTTGTGTCCTCCAATAGAAACAAAAGGACACGGGGCCGGGTGGATATAACCGTTGGTTCAATCCAATGATTTGACCATAAACCAGGCTACAGCGGAACTAGAAGAACCACCACAGTGGATGAAATAAAACATTCATTTCGAAATTCCAATCACTTGAAAAATGCCGGAGCTTACAACGGCCCCCAAAAAAATTCTTAATACGGAAGTGTTGGATATTCCTTCGCTTACAGACTAATATATAAGACAATAATATTTAATTATTCTCGAAACAAATGTTTACTTACTCAGTTATAAACTACCAATATTGACCTATCGCTGAACCAAATGAAGGCTCGAATATCTACGTCTAATGTTTGCCTATCCCCGAATTAAGTGATTTATTTTATTGTGGTTCACATAATACAAGCTCAAAAATTCACTCAATGTAAAGGCCAACTGACTGAAGTGTGAAACTTGAATGTAAGGAGAGAAAGTAAGGATTATGAAAGTATGGTGGATAGATAACGACTGACTCGAGAATTGAAAGAGGCTAAAATTAAAATATCCGAAAAAGCATCTATTGGGGAGTCCGTTCTGCAAAAGTAGTTCCTGGAAAAAAGCTTTCGGATTGGAAGGTCTATATTTTCAAAAGTATACGACAGAAATGAGGGTGATTGAAAGCTGTAGATATAGCAATGTCCTGGCGATAAATATCTGAGCGCGTGAACATAAAGAAATGGACCCTATCTATCTATCTATCTATCTATCTATCTATCTATCTATCTATCTATCTATCTATCTATCTATCTCAGTCTGTTCATATCTATCTATCTATCTATCTATCTATCTATCTATCTCAGTCTGTTCCTATCTATCTATCTATCTATCTATCTATCTATCTATCTCAGTCTGTTCTATATCTATCTATCTATCTATCTATCTATCTATCTATCTATCTATCTATCTATCTATCTATTGTGCATTTCGACGTGGCCTAATGGTTAGCAAGCTTGTCTCACTAGGCTCATTACAATTGAGTAGTGAGTTCGATCCTCACTGGGTGCCCCACACTTTCGGCATTGTGCCACATCTAAGCTGCTTTTAGAAAATCATTATCTATCTTAATCCACCTGAATCTCTCCACCTGAAACTGATCATACATATATACAAAAGATAAAATTAAAAATGAGCTTGAACTCTGACTCCTCGAATCATCGCCCTATCAGCCTCCTACCGATCTTTGGGAAAGTCTTCCAGGCTATTATCAATGCTGAAGTTGTACAACATCTCACAGCCCACGGCCTCCTCTTTAATAAGCACTATTGTTTCCGCTTCACCAAGTCTACTGTTGATATGCTAACGATAATCACAGAGTATATATACCAGGCTCTCAATAAGAACGGCGAAGCTTGAGCTGTTGCCCTAGATATCGCCAAAGCATTTGACAGAGCCTTGCATGCTCCCCTACTACGCAAGCTACAGGGCTATGGTATAATTCGACGCTTGCTTGATTTAATCCAGTCATTCCTTTCAAATCACGTAATGTAGGCAGTATTGAATGGGCATGCTTCCAGATATTATCATACACGGGTGTTTTTCAAGGCTCTATTCTAGGTCCTACGCTTTTTCTGATCTTCATCAACGATCTCCTTGATGTAATCAGATCCTAAGTAAGCGTTTATGCTAACGACACAACAATTTAGATAAGAAATCTACCGAGGCTGACAAAACAAACCTCGCTGCTGATCCTGAGATGACTTCCAATTTGTGGTGAACTGGGGAAAGAAATGGCTCTTAAATTTTAATGCTTTAAAACGAAGCTGCTATCTTTTAAACACCATAGAGAATCGCTTCTACCCACCATCAGCATGGATCTCTGAATGTGAAACACTACTCCTCCTCGGCCTAACTCTATAGGCCGATTTCAAGTGAAATGACTACATTGAATCAATATCTAAATCTGCTGCTAGAAAGATCGGTTCACTGTGTAGGGCCAGGAAGTTTTTCTCGTCTGAACTCATTTTGTAGATATATAAATTTACCATCCGCCCGTGCACTGAATACTGCTGTCGGGTGCCCCTGCTATTCATCTCGAGGTTCTTGACAAAATCCAACGGAGAATCTGCGATGTAATCTGGTAGCCTAATTCTAGTCACTTTCTCACCGATGTAATGTGGCTCTTCTACAAATACTTTCACGGCTTCCCTGGTGCCCCCTCTGTATGAATTTAGTCTAGCTACTAGACTACTTTTACAGTGAAACCGATAAAATGTAACCGAAACTTCTACTTTATTAGCTTCTCTTCTCGCGCATCCCGCCTGTGGAATTCTCTTCCGTATACGTGCTTTCGTGATAGCTACAATCTCCAAGAATTTAAATACAATGTCAATTGCCATCTCTTATCTGTTTGACTCGCATCTTTTCCCTGACAACCTTTGTATCATGATCTTCTCTATTTCCACTCTACTCTCACGCAGCTCTCTTCACATCAGTGTTCTCATCCTTCTATTATCATTCTCTGACACCCCTTTGTGACTTGTTCTTCTTTCTTATCACTCACCTCTTCAGTGGCAGTGCTATCTTTCTTGGGGTGAAATGATTATAAAAAAACAGTACGTTTACGCATGTTTTAATTCACTATTTCTCGAAGGATTTCATTTCAACATTACATGACTGATAAAGTCAGTATATTGCCATACGTGATACACTCTTGGGCAATCATGTCTCCTAGAAGATATGGTCGACTGGGCAGAAGATTCTCCCACAGTCGTTTGCCAGTACTTTCTTCGGTATACTGAATGCCAACCAAGGCTATAGAATGCAATCTATTCTGCTATTTAGCCCATAGCTGGAGGGAGAAGCGACGGATTAATACCTTTTCTAGTGGTATTTGCGCGTATTAACTGGTATTTAAACTTGGCTTTCTAACTTCTCGTTACGATATCCACTGCATCACAACGCCCATCCGACTATGTATATATTATTCAACGAAACATATAAATGAATTTTATAAATGAAGATATGTTGCCTTTCTCTCTCTCTTTCTCTCTCTCTCTCTCTCTCTCTCTCTCTCTCTCTCTCTCTCAATATATATATATATTAATGTATATTTGGGCAGCAATCTTTGATTTTAAATTAAAAACGACTGACGAGGAAGATTTTATTAATTTTTTATTTAATTTTTACAGTATTATTACATGTTTGCTTTTTTCTGGAGATTAGAAGTGCAAAAACCGTCCAAAATCTTTTACTTTCCAAGCACTTTCAGCCAATTCATTGGCCATTTTCAAAGATTTTATCTTTCCAAAGTTGTTATTTTGTCCTCATGTTTGAATGCAACGTAATTTTTCTGTTTTTTTTTTGTGTTTTTGGAAAAGAGAGTTCTTTAAAATATTTTAATACAAGTGCCACATATTTTTTGTAAGAATAATTTCATTTGATTATAAACGATATAGTTAGGAAAATTATTGTTGACTTATGTTTGATTTATGTATTTAGTTCGATCAAAAATATTTTTTTGGGGTGGAAGAATTTTTGATGTACTCTCTTCCAGTTGAATTCCTTGCATTCACTTTCGCACAAATAGAATATTTGAAGCAACCCAAAGGAATATAATTCCTATGCAGAGTTGATCGAACGGGAACAAGAAAGAATGAAGGTTAAAGAATGGAAAAATATATCCAAGAATAATGTTCAAGTAACTCGGAACGACAAATCGGGAAGCCGAGTTCGAATTCCAGTTCAATTCCTTGCATTCACTTACCCTTGGGAAAGGTATTAATCCGTCTCTTCTCTCCAGTTATGAATTAAATAATAGGACAGATTGGGTTCTATAGCCTTGGCTGGCAACGAGCCTACCGCAGAAAGCAATTGCAATCTACTACGGGATATTCTTCTGCAGAGTCAGTCATGTCTCTTTCAATTACCCCAAGCGTGTCTCATGTATGGCACTTCACTGACTGAAACCTTTCTGGGCATAAGCAATTATAGTTAAGAAGGCAAGAGTTCATACGGGTATGTTTTTTTAGGGATACCTGATAAATTCATTATAAATTATTTATATTAACGTTAAGAAACGGGATTTTGTTATTGTCTCATGTGTTTATAAATTTGAACGATGAGTTATTTTCAAAATTTAATTTCGGATTTACAATTTTGTCCATATTTTTTTTATCAAAAGACAAACGTCGTTTATTGTTTGTTTTTAACACTTTGTTTTCGATATAGAACATGTAAAAGTTAGAGAAAGTATGACCTAATGGGTTTCCATACTTAATGATTCTTCAACTGGGGCATTAGTAAAAAAAGAATTTTTCTACATCCAGTAAAGCTAGAATATTACCTTTTGTATTCTTTTTCTTCTATGTGCCCTGTCCCTTCAGGACGTAAGCGATCATGTTTCTCCACGTCTCCCTATCCCTTGTGGCTCTTAGTATGTTTGCTCCTGTTATATCTCGCAATCGCCGTTCCGTCATCCACCTGATCAGGCCCTGCAAATATCCGCTGCCTTCCTCTGTCTCTTTTTTCCTTTTATCTGACCAGTCAGTATCAGGTTCTCCAAGCTCTCCTTCCTTATTGCATATCCCACGAACTTCAGTAGTCTCTTCCTGATGCTCAGTATTAATTTCCTTTTTGTTGCCATTCTTTCCAACACGTCATCGTTGCTTGCATGCTCAGTTCACAATATATGCAGCATCCTTCTGTAGAACCACATTTCCGCTGCTTCAAGTTATGTCCTCATATTTTATGATATTGTCCAGCATTCACTGCCGTATTGAAGAACTGACATCACATAGCAATCCAGCACTCTTTTCTTTGTTTCTAGTGAAATTTTCTTGTGTGATAGTACTTTACTCAGTTTCTGGAACGCGTCTTTTGCCATGCCAATTCGTCTTCGGACCTCTGTGTCGCACTTTCCATCTCCTGTTAGAACACTTCCTAGGTATTTAAAATTTTTTACTTGCTTGATTCTGGTATCCCCCGCCTGTATTTGGCATTTTGGGTTGCACCTTTTGCTGATTAGTTGCTTTTAATATATGGAGGAATTCGTTTCCTGATGCTGTGCTGTAATTGTGAAGCATGTATAGAGAAATTATATGATTTAAGGTTTTAGATAGTTGGTATACCGGTGTTGATATTTCTGCTATGATGGATTTGAGAGAAAAATCTGATTTATGAGTTTTCACATAACCGTGAAAATATCCCGGTCGGTAATCACCGACAATTTTCTTGAATTTTAAATTACTATCGTTAGCGTTGTTTGTTGTGATTAATTTATTTATATAATTTTTTAATGAATCTGTGGGACTTTTTCTTAATTTAGTAAATTTTGTTGTGTCATCTAGGATGTTTTGTAATTTTTGCTGTAATCTAGTCGGTTGAGTTATTGGTTTTGTCAACACATTTAATGATGATAACTGTACTGTTGCTTTAGTCTTTTTCAGCTAATTTTAGTATGTAAGCGAACTATTGTGTTTGTTGTGTGGAGAACGGTCTTTTAAACGTTAGGCTTTTAGAAGATCTCTCAGATTTTGGGTGTTCCGTAATTAAATTTTCTGTTGTTAACTGTTGGATAGATTGGAAGAGTGTTTCGATTTCCGTTTTCTTATGAATGGGGTTATATCGAGGCTGGAGGTGGCAATTCAGGCCGATATTCAATAATTCTAATTCGATGTGTTAGTGTCCTATTTTTTTCATTTTCCTTAAGACGTCCTCATTACTCTTTCTTGGTATTCTCATCTCACCTCACCGTAGAACCACATTTCTGTTGACTCAGGTCTCTTTTTCATATGTGATGAGATTTTTCACAAATAAATACCATTTCGTTAATCTTCGTTAATTTCTGTAAAATGTTTACATTTGTTGACATTACGATAAATTGCAGAGCAGATATGGTTATTATGATGAAATCGAAAATTGTGTCATATAAGCTTGATTTGACTTTGGTTAGACTGTTGGTCATTTGTGATCGAGAGGTTTAAGACGCGTCAGATCAATTGGTAGCTATTTTGATCTGACAAGTTTACGAAACCACATTTATCATTAGGTAGTAGAACTTTTTCTTTATATAGATTGCACATTTTTTGAGTAATATTTGGGCTTTGGTTTAGTTATATCAAGGTATATGAGATGACATTATATATATATATATATATATATATATATTATTCCCGCGTCTCAATAATATTTTTCTTTTTCTGATTCTTTCATACTCAGTAACCCCCTTTTGTATCAATGGCTTTATTGCCTTGCTTGGTGTGAAATGATTAAAAAGAATACCCACCTAGTCTTTTTATATTTTATATTTATCGACAAATCCTACAGATGCATCATGGGAGTTCTCACTTCTTCTACGTGCCTTGTTCTTTCAGTGCGTAGGCGATCATGGCCTTCCACGTCTCATTATTCCTGGTGACTCTTTGCACGCTTTATTCTGTTACACTAAGCAACCCCAGTTCTGTCATCCACCTTCTCAGGCCCTTCAAATATGTTATCAGCTGCTTTCGTTGATCTCTTTTCCCTTCTATGTGGCCTGTTAGTATCAGGTTCTCCAAGCCCTCCTTCCTCATTGCATGTCACAAGAACTTCAGTTGTCTCTTCCTGATGCTCACTATTAATTTTCTTTTCGTTTCCATTCTTTCCAAAACCTCATCATGGCTCACATGCCCGGTCAGTGATATTCGCGGCATCCTTCTGCAGACCCACATTTCAGTTGCTTCAGTTTTTTCCTTCATCTTTGATGATATTGTCCAACATCCACTGTCATATTGAAGAACAAACATCACATAGCGATTCAGTACTCTCTTTTTTGTTTTCAGCGAAATTTTTCGTCTCTTAATACTCTACTCAGCTTCTGGAATGCATCCTTGTGCTTTTGTATCTCAGGAATATAAATGCATAGAAACTGCTGTGACCACATAGTGAGGGATCAGTTTATATATTGATTGTAATATGAAATTGATCCCCCACTTTATATCTAGTATGCTTATGTAGAACCACAGTTTGGTTTCCTCAAGTTTTTCCTTCATCTTTGATAATATTGTCCAGCATTCACTGCCATATTGAAGGACGGACAGCACGTAGCAATCCAGTACTCTCTTCTTTGTTTCTATAGAAAGTTTTCTTGTCTCTTAATACTCTAATCAGCTTCTGGAACGCGTCCTTTGCCATGCCAATTCGCCTTCGAATCTCTGTGTCCCATAATCAACACAAATGGACCAATTCTTGATCACATAGCGAACAATCGTGCTTTTTCTTACTTTATCAGAATGCTATTGACACATGACTGTATCTCTTTTGCGTGTGAACAAAATTCTTTATGAACTTTTTACATTGTTTTAAATATATTCTAGTTTCTCACTCTCTCTCTCTCTTTTCTTTCGAGTATGATCACCGAAGTTAAGTAACGTCGAGCCTTGTTAGTAACTAGATGGGTGATAGTTTGGGAATACCAGGCATCTTAAGTTTGGATGTTGGGGTGGTGTAATGGATAAAGGCTCTGAATTGTTAATCGCATAACCGAGTTCCAGTTCTCATTGGGTTCGTTATATATATTTATGCATAAATACCCTTGGGAAAGACATAAATCCACCTCTTCCCTACCAGCTGTGGGTTAAATATTAAGACTTGTATCACTAAATAATTATCACTCCTAAAAATTCTTGCAATCTAAAACTGGCTTTAAATAACACGAAAAGGGTTGACAAACCGTAGAAAAAGAACGAATCAATCTTTTTTGCTATTTTCAATTTCTACTACTAAAGGAAAATAGTTTAATGAATTGAAGTGTGGATTCTTTTTTAATTTGGTGGTGTTATAATTGTGTGTTCAATCCGTGAGATGATTAGGAAACAAGGGAACAGGTAGTGCTTAGTGCAAACAGTGCGAGCAAGAAGTGAACAATACTACAAGAGATAAAAACGTGGGATAAACGGTGGTACTAAAGGTATTTATTCTCGTTGATTAAACAAAATATTCCGTTCGAAGTTCATTCGAATCGACTGTCACCTGAAGTAAACCGAGCAAATTTTCAGCTCGTATGTCAAAACTACGGCTATATCGTGTTGAATACACCGGTTCCCGTCCGATCACCGAAGTTAAGCAACATCTAGTCTGGTCAGTACTTAAATGGGTGACCATTTGGGAATACCAGGTGGTGTAAACGTAAGGACCAAGAATGGTCCACCGGTCCTCCAGGTTTGGGGGTTGGGTGCAGGGCTAACAACCCTGCCCCGTAAAAAACAGTTTGTTACAGAAACAGCAACAAAAAGTTGCTGTCCTATGCACCATCATCATCATCATCATGACGATGACGATGTCGATGTCGATGTCGTCAAAACTTAGCTACTCTCAAAAAATGACTACTAAACAGTGGTTAACTGGAGTAACGAACAAGCTGTACATTTTAACGCTTCTAAAACAAAACTGACAACATTCAATCACCATTGAGGACCTATTCTGCCTTCACTTGGCATATCTAACTAGAAGAGAAATTCCTTACGCCTCCTTGGGATCACGTTTTCCCCTGACATGAAGTGGAGTGATTATATTGAATCAATTGCTAGGTCTACTACAAAGAAAAATGTACGTTGTGGTGCAGTGAATATCGACTCGGAACGATAAGTCGGAGAGCCGAGTTCGAATTCCAGTTGAATTCCTTGCAATCACTTATGCAGAAATACTCTTGGGAAAGGTATTAATCTGTCTCTTCCCTACGGTTATAGGTTAAATAACAGAACAGATTGGGTTCTATAGCCTTGGCAACTAGTCTACCGCAGAAAGCAATGACAACCTACTGTGGGATAATCATCTACCCAGTCAGTCATGTCTCTTTCGTGACATGATCGCCCAAAGCGTGTATCACGTATGGTATTTAACTCACTGATTTGGATGAAAGAATTGCATAGCAGAACAGATTGAATATAATAATTGGAAATATAATTAAAACCTACTGGTCATAAAGTCGAGGATCGATTTCTGATCACCCAGTCATTATACTTAATATAATAATGTAATATAATCTATCTCTTCTCCCTCTAGTTATGGGTTAAATAACAGTACAGATTGGGTTCTATAACCTTGGCTGGCAACAAGTCTACCACAGAGAGCAATGGCAACCTACTGCGGGATAATCTTCTGTCCAGACAGTCATGTCGTTTTCACGACATGATCGCCCAAAGCGTGTATCATGTATGGCACTTAAGTCACTGATTTGGATAAAAGAATTGCATAGCAGAACAGATTGGGTTCTATAGCCTTAGTTTGCAACCAGTTTACAACAGAAAGTAATGATAATGCGGGATAATCTTCTGCCCAGTTAGTCATGTCTGTTTCAAGACATGATTGCCCAATGCGTGTACCACGTATGGCACTTAACTGACTGACTACAAAGAAAGTTAGTCCACTGTGTCGGGCCAGACAGTTTTCCTCGTCACAATCCAGCTTGTGCGTTTATAAATGTAGTGTTCCTCCGTACATTGATTATTGCTGTCATATCTAGTGCAGTTCTCTTGCTAGAAATCTCGAGATTCTTGCCAAAATTCAAAGAGGCGTCTGTAATGCCATCGAAGTTTCTCCGTTTTACTGTGGTTTGTGGTGCAGTGGATATCGGCTTGGAACGAGAAATCGGGGAACAGAGTTCGAATTCCAGTTGAATTCATTGCATTCACTTACGTGCAAATACCCTTGGGAAAGGTATTAATCCGTCTCTTCCTTCCAGTTATGGGTTAAATAACAGGACAGATTGGGTTCTATAGCCTTGGCTGGCAACGAGTCTACCGCAGAAAGCAATGGCAACCTACTGCGGGATAATCTTCTGCCCAGTCAGTCATGTCTCTTTGGAGATATGATCGACCAAAGCGTGTATTACGTATGGCACTTAACTGACTGACTGTATGTAATAGAAATATAATTAAAACTCCTACTGGGTATAAAGTGGAGAATCAGTCTTATATTGTTATGAAGTAATAAACTGATCCCCCACTAATTACTACATAATAATATAATACAGCTCTTCCCCTTCTAGCTATGAGTCAAATAACAGGACAGATTGGGTTCTATAGCCTTGGTCGGCAACCAGTCTACCGTAGAAAGC
The DNA here is from genome assembly GCA_037127315.1 of Ascarosepion bandense. Lineage (NCBI taxonomy): Eukaryota > Metazoa > Mollusca > Cephalopoda > Sepiida > Sepiidae > Ascarosepion > Ascarosepion bandense. The sequence goes on along the minus strand of JBBBDQ010000685.1, from coordinate 1,675,219 downwards.
AATGGCAACCTACTGCGGGATAATCTTCTGCCCAGTCAGTCTCGTCTCTTTTGAGACATGATCGCCCAAGGGCGTTTCACGTATGGCACTTAACTGAGTAACTGAATCTGTTACTAGCTGGATATAACCGGAAGTTATTTTGTAATAGTTTCTTTTCCTGGCCCCTGGAAATCACTTCCAGTTTCTTGCTTTCCTGCCGCCTCAAATCTTCAGCGATTTAAATCCTATGTCTGTCGCCATCTTGTTTGCTTGAAACCTGTTCGTTCATTGTCTTTTTTCATCACTAAATTCTTCTCATTCGCTTTCACTCCTAAGTAAACACTTGCGTTCTTGCTTTAGTTGGGGGTGAAATGATCAAAAAGAGCAAGCGATTATAACTCACCATCCCAGAAAATCTCTCTATATCTCCGTCTAATCATAAATATTGAGTTGTGTAGGTAATAAAAACGAAACAACAGAAATATAAATATAATAAAATGTATTACGGAAGAAAGGGATTTAGAAAGTTGGTTAGTATAATACAAGGTATTAATATGTTCGTCTTGTACGTGGTAGAGTGCAATTAATCACTTCCGGTTTACAACCGGAAATACACGACTGACTCGTAATCTGTACTCTGTACTGACCTGAAAGTCGACTGTATTTACTAGCCTTCCCACGTAGGCTGGATGTGACACATGGTCATTTTATAGTGGGTATTCCCGGCCATATAGCCGGGCCAAAAATATGTCTGTCTATTTTTGCCCAGTCGTGGTTCTACCCTTCGGCGGAACCACGACTGGGTTATTGCTCTCTGCTCGGAAGCAGAGAGCTGACAGTGTTATAGTTGAAGAGTCTCAGCAACTCTAACAACAACTGTATTTACTAGCCTTCCCACGCAAGGCCGGATGTGACACATGGTCATTTTATAGTGGGTATTCCCGGCCATATAGCCGGGCCAAAAATATGTCTGTCTATTTTTGCCCAGTCGTGGTTCTACCCTTCGGCGGAACCACGACTGGTTATTGCTCTCTGCTCGGAAGCAGAGAGCTGACAGTGTTATAGTTGAAGAGTCTCAGCAACTCTAACAACAACTGTATTTACTAGCCTTCCCACGCAAGGCCGGATGTGACACATGGTCATTTTAATGTGGGTATTCCCGGCCATATAGCCGGGCCAAAAATATGTCTGTCTATTTTTGCCCAGTCGTGGTTCTACCCTTCGGCGGAACCACGACTGGGTTATTGCTCTCTGCTCGGAAGCAGAGAGCTGACAGTGTTATAGTTGAAGAGTCTCAGCAACTCTAACAACAACTGTATTTACTAGCCTTCCCACGCAAGGCCGGATGTGACACATGGTCATTTTAATGTGGGTATTCCCGGCCATATAGCCGGGCCAAAAATATGTCTGTCTATTTTTGCCCAGTCGTGGTTCTACCCTTCGGCGGAACCACGACTGGGTTATTGCTCTCTGCTCGGAAGCAGAGAGCGCTCTCTACCCGAAGGCAGGGAGCTGACAGTGTCATAAAGTCGTCAGTCTAATGTCGACGACTCTCCTGAAAGTCGACTGAAAGTCCTTCCGGTACTACCACCATATATACTGCCTGGAACAGTTCATTACTCTTGAAAAGGTGGAGAGCGCCCTAACAATAACTCTCTTACTTCAGATGAGATCCTGAGTTATGTAAAATATTGATTTTATAGCGATCAATTAATTATCGATGAATATTTTAATAATATATTTATTGATTTTTTTTCTGAAGTATAGTGAGTGAGTAGACACTTTTTTGTTGCTCTTTGAATTGAATAAAAGAAAATTTTCGATGAATTATTGCATTCACTTTTTCTCTTCAAGACTTTTTTTAAAAAATATGGACCGTCGTGGTGCAGTGGATATCGACTCGGAATGATAAATCAGAGAGCCGTGTTCGAATTCCATTTGAATTCCTTGCATCCACTTACGCACAAATATGCTTCGGAAAGGTATTAATCCGTCTATTCCCTACTGCAGAAAGAAAAGGCAACCTGCTGCGGGATAATCTTCTGCCTACCCTTAAAGAATTCCTTCAAGCAGTGAAACCACTATGAAAAACTTTCACCATTTACGTCGAAACGAGATTTAAACGCAAGAATTATTTACAATAGCAGAATACTACACCTGTTAAAAAATTCAGACAAATTAATGACAAAAATTAAACAGACAAAAATTAAAATAAAAATAAAAATTAAAAATTAAAATAAAAAGCAGAAATCAACATATTCTTCACTCCGACTTCGAATTCCAGCTGACTTCACTGCATTCACTTCCGCGCAAATACCCTTGAGAAAGGTATTAATCTGTCTATTCCCTCCACTTATGGGTTAAATAATAGGACATATTAGGTTCTATAGCCTTGATCGGCAACCAGTCTACCGCAGAAAGCAATGGCAACCTACTTCGGAGAAATCGTCTACCAATCGGTTATGTCTCTTTCGAGACATGATCGCTCAAGCGTGTAACACGTATGGCATTTAACTGACTAACTGAATATAATAGTTGGAAACATAATTAAAACTTCTACTGGGCATAAAGTTATTATAATAATAAACTGATCCCCCACTAATGATACTTAATATAATAATGTAATATATCCCTTCTCTCTCCAGCTATGTGTTAAATGGCAGGACAGATTGGGTTCTATAGCCTTGACTGGCAACCAGTCTACCGCAGAAATTAATGACAACCTACTGCGGGATAATCTTCTGCCCTGTCAGTCTTGTCTCTTTCGAGACATGATCACACAAAGCGTATAATATACTTAACTGACTGACCAAAGCGTATGGCACTTAACTGACTGACTGACTCTATTTGACAAAATTTACATGGGTGAACGCGCGTGAACTCACGCATGCACACACACGCACATTAACATACTCGTTCACACACAGGACCGCACATAGAGGAAGACCTCTGACAAAAAAGTTGTACCAATGAAAAGTTGATATCAAATAGAAAAAACATCAGTTGCATATTTCTAACTGACAGTTTAACAGATTTAATTTTAAATTCACTGATGTTTACATATATATAATTAAAATGTTACGTGTTAAATGTAACAAAAGAAAAAACATGATTGATCAAAACACAGAGTTAAATCACATACAAATATTTAGTTTATGATAAACACAAAATGGTATAATTTACAATTTTTTGCATTCAAAACAGAAACGTAGAGTTTACTACTGGTAGGCGAAGTATTACGAAGGGAAAGGAAGGGCCAGTATCATTACCCAGTTAAGTCAGTTAGTAGTTTAAGTGCTATACTTTTTGGAAATTCTTAAATGTGTATATGAAGAATAATTTCCAGTACGGTCAATGAAAAGGCCAAAAACATCTATTTACACCTTTAGTTCCATGAGGTCCTCTTTCAAGCTTTACTTGGTCAGCCACGTTTCTTAAAGAGTTTTTCGGCTGGATGCAAAGATCCACGAATAGGGCCGGAGTTGATAATGTCAGCAAATCCACTTAACAAAAAAATACTCTCTTCCCAAAACCTATTTTTATAGGGGCTAACACCTAATTTGCATATTTCTAGAATCATTTAGAATTCTCTCGATTTTACTGAAATTTCTAGAATATTTTAAAACGTTCTATTACTAATTTCTCTATTTAACAAGTACTTCATGAATTAAAAGTGTTTTGTAATAACATGTAGGACTCAACAGAGTCCCTTACAACTTTTTAGACATTGTTAATATTATCTAAACTTATTTATAAATGGAACTTTGTCTGTGTGTGTGTATGTGTGCGTGTGTGTGTGCATGTGTGTGTGTGTCCGTTACCTATAGACTTCGAAACGGCTGAACCGTTTTTCTTGAAAATTTACACAGTTGTACTATAAGCGTCTGCGAGTGTTCTTAGCTAGGGTTTGTGTCGCGGTACCCCCGATAAATATCGAAAATCGATAATCGAAAAAATCGGGTTATAGAAGGAGTGGTCCGATTTTAATCAAATTTGATGCACTCATAGACAAAGACATAAGAAATGATATTCAGAAGTTTCAAGGTTGCAGTTCATACAATAATGCAGAAAATCGATAATATATATATATATAAAAGGTAAGATGTTTGCGTGTGTGTGTCTGTTTATCTACCTGTATGTCTTTATTTTTTCAGACCTTTTATTTTAGTTTTTGCTTCGGGTTTGGCTCTAAGTATGTATAATTGTAGTTTTTAGTCTCAGCCATGATACCATTTACTCAGAGGACTTATTTAGCCTTCAAAATTCAGTTTACGACGAAAAAAAATTTATTTGATATCGATAGCAGGAAATCAAAATTTGACGTACATCCATTCATTTTTCTTTCAATCTTCGGTTTCGCTTTAACTGGAAACAACTATTGCTTTTTAGTCTTTCATGCCAACGTTCAAAGAGTCTGAGCTCCAGGACCATGGATTAGTTTTAAAGCTTTCATTACACCCGAGCAACGCCGGGCTCTACTGCTAGTTTTTATATATAAATGCATCCTCGTAACACAAAGACAGGGGAAAGCAAATGGATGCTGCAACGTGGTTTCAGAGAGATACCAAGGGGGAAAATATTGAGTGCGACAAAGGACAGGGGCAAGTGGGAGTCCCTGATCGCATATGAAGAACAAGACACGAGCATAGCATAGTGCAAATATTTTTTTCGCATAGATAGACATCTGTAAATTTGCCAAGAAAAGAATTTAAAATTTGGATTAAATTTGAGGGTGTGGCTGTTTATTTATTTTTTTTTTTGCTCCACTAACCCCCACCGAGAAATCCGTGGAATGATTGCTTCTTGCTTTCTACCCTACATTCGGGTAACTTTGAAAAATTTGTCACTGAGACGTGGACGATATATCCATGGCTTTTCTTTCTTTCTTTCTTAGTAAATGGTATTCCGTGTTTTTCTTTCTATTTCATTCCACCTTATCTATCTATCTATCTATCTATCTATCTATCTATCTATCTATCTCAGTCTGTTCTATATCTATCTATCTATCTATATCTATCTATCTATCTATCTATCTATCTATCTCAGTCTGTTCTATATCTATCTATCTATCTATCTATCTATCTATCTCAGTCTGTTCATATCTATCTATCTATCTATCTATCTATCTATACTAGTCTGTTCATATCTATCTATCTATCTATCTATCTATCTATCTATCTATCTATCTGTTCATATCTATCTATCTATCTATCTATCTATCTATCTATCTATACTAGTCTGTTCATATCTATCTATCTATCTATCTATCTATCTCAGTCTGTTCTATATCTATCTATCTATCTATCTATCTATCTATCTCAGTCTAGTCTATCTATCTATCTATCTATCTATCTATCTATCTATCTATCTATCTATCTCAGTCTGTTCATATCTATCTATCTATCTATCTATCTATCTATCTATCTATCTATCTCAGTCTGTTCATATCTATCTATCTATCTACCTATCTATCTATCAATCTATCTATCCTAGTCTGTTCATATCTATCTATCTATCTATCTATCTATCTATCTATCTATCTATCTATCTATCTATCTATCTAGTCTGTCATATCTATCTATCTATCTATCTATCTATCTATCTATCTATCTATCTATCTATCTATCTATCTAGTCTGTTCATATCTATCTATCTATCTATCTATCTATCTATCTATCTATCTATCTATCTATCTACTCTATCTATCTATCTATCTATCTATCTATCTATCTCAGTCTGTTCATATCTATCTATCTATCTATCTATCTATCTATCTATCTATCTATCTATCTATCTATCTATCTGAGTCTGTTCCTATCTATCTATCTATCTATCTATCTAAGTCTGTTCATATCTATATATCTGTCTCAGTATGTTCATATCTATCTATCTATCTATCTATCTATCTATCTATCTATCTATCTAGTCTGTTCATATCTATATATCTGTCTCAGTATGTTCATATCTATCTATCTATCTATCTATCTATCTATCTATCTATCTATCTATCTATCTATCTATCTATCAAAGACTCATTTTTCGTAGTAGATGATAACTTCCTTCCTTCCTTCCTTCCTTCCTTCCTTCCTTCCTTCCTTCCTTCCTTCCTTCCTTCCTTCCTTCCTTCCTTCCATTATATCTGTCATTCTATTTACACCCGTCCGTTTTTGTGTATCACAGTCTTTAAATTTCCATCTATTTTTAACTATCTTAGTATTCTTATTATATATCTCTATCTCTGACTTTGTCTTTTTTTTTTTAGATACAGACGCGCAGTCATATACATACATACATACATACATACATACGCATATATATATATTCTAAACTCATACTGTTAAATATAAGCGACAATGAATGTCTGTTATGTTTAATCATGAGCCGTTCTAAACATCGTATTTTGGCTTTAATTTCAGGAGAAATTAAAAGACAAGCATTCTCCTACATTTGGATAATTTTTTATTAAGTTGATTCTAAGCTTTCGGCTCACATGAGCCATCTTCGGAGAGGTTACAAGAACGTTTACACAACAACATTCACTATCAGCGACGATTTTATCTTAGAACCAATTTAATAAAAATTTATCCAAATGTTGGAGAATTTTTGTCTTTATTTTCACCTGAAATTAAAGCTAAACTACGATGTTTAGAACGGCTCATGATTAAACATAATAGACATTCATTGTCTCTTATATTTAACAGTATATGTTCAGAAAATTATTTGCTGCCGCGATGCACTATATATATAATCATCCACAGACAGATCTGTTTCGCTATATCACAGCTCATCAGTACAGTTAGACATCCGATTGCTTTTTACCCAGGATTGAAACTCGACTAAATTGGCGTCAGTCGGCGATTCTAACTGTGCTACGGGCGTTCGGTAGGAGGAGGCAGACTTTTTAGTGTGTATATTATCATTATACACACCCAATAGCTGAGAGTGTTCTAATCCATTGCTGAATGAACGATGCGTAGATGCTAGAGTAGCTACTGTTTTTCCAAAGTCTACCATTATTCGTACATATATATATATACGTATGTTGTGAGCGTGTTAATCGATTATTTTTTGTTATCTATGACAATCTCTTTATATCAATTTATCAGTCTGTAATATCTACTCAAGCAGATCTATATATAGTCAAGCTTTCAATTATAAACGATTAACCTATATAGGTCGATAGTAATCGTAATTGTTTTGACTCTTGTTCAGAAAACGAGTTAGAAAGGGAAATCCGATCGTCAAGTATTGAATGATCTGAGAAAAACGGAGAGATGGAACAAACGCGAGAAGATGGCAGACAGTAAAAATCGGAGACTGGAAAAGTGAGAGAGAGAGAGAGAGAGAGAGAGAGACAGACAGACAGACAGATAAAGATAGATAGAACTGAGAAAAGAAACAAGAATTGAGAAAGATTAATTGAAATACAAAGAGATACAACGAAAGAATAAAAAAAAAAGAAAAAACAGGTATGAAAGTTCGAAGAGAATGTTGGAGTAAAAATTAGCAAAATATGATGGATGGGCGCCATAGGCAAAAAGAAACGTTTAGCAGGACAGCTTGATGATTGGTTATTACTAAAAAACGCAGTTCGATTCTCACAGGAGTCTAATGCCCGTGGCCTTATGTCAAACTTATCTAATCGTTGTGAATAACAGTAACATGAAAATAAATCAAGTAATAAAATAATAAATAAAGGGTAGGAATAAAAAGCAAGAATAATAAGATGGAATAAAACTAGTAATAAAATAATAATGGAGGGTTGGGATAAAAAGCAAGAATAATAAGATGGAATAAAACTAGTAATAAAATAATAATGGAGGGTTGGGATAAAAAGCAAGAATAATGAGATGGAATAAAACTAGTAATAAAATAATAATAGAGGGCTGGGATAAAAAGCAAGAATAATAAGATGGAATAAAACTAGTAATAAAATAATAATGGAGGGTTGGGATAAAAAGCAAGAATACTAAGATAGAATAAAACTAGTAATAAAATAATAATAGAGGGCTGGGATAAAAAGCAAGAATAATAAGATGGAATAAAACTAGTAATAAAATAATAATGGAGGGTTGGGATAAAAAGCAAGAATACTAAGATAGAATAAAACTAGTAATAAAATAATAATAGAGGGCTGGGATAAATAGCAAGAATAATAAGATGGAATAAAACTAGTAATAAAATAATAATGGAGGGTAGGAATAAAAAGCAAGAATAATAAGATGGAATAAAACTAGTAATAAAATAATAATGGAGGGATGGGATAAATAGCAAGAATAATAAGATGGAATAAAACTAGTAATAAAATAATAATGGAGGGTTGGGATAAAAAGCAAGAATAATAAGATGGAATAAAACTAGTAATAAAATAATAATGGAGGGTTGGGATAAAAAGCAAGAATAATAAGATGGAATAAAACTAGTAATAAAATAATAATGGAGGGTTGGGATAAAAAGCAAGAATACTAAGATAGAATAAAACTAGTAATAAAATAATAATAGAGGGCTGGGATAAATAGCAAGAATAATAAGATGGAATAAAACTAGTAATAAAATAATAATGGAGGGTTGGGATAAAAAGCAAGAATACTAAGATAGAATAAAACTAGTAATAAAATAATAATAGAGGGCTGGGATAAAAAGCAAGAATAATAAGATGGAATAAAACTAGTAATAAAATAATAATGGAGGGTTGGGATAAAAAGCAAGAATACTAAGATAGAATAAAACTAGTAATAAAATAATAATAGAGGGCTGGGGTAAATAGCAGAATAATAAGATGGAATAAAACTAGTAATAAAATAATAATGGAGGTTGGGATAAAAGCAAGAATACTAAGATAGAATAAAACTAGTAATAAAATAATAATAGAGGGCTGGGATAAAAAGCAAGAATAATAAGATGGAATAAAACTAGTAATAAAATAATAATGGAGGGTTAGGATTAAAAGCAAGAATAAAAAGATGGGGCAGAAACTATTAATAAAATAATAATGGAGGGTTGGATAAAAACCAAGAATAATAAGATGGAATAAAACTAGTAACAAATAATAATGGAGGGTTGGGATAAAAAGCAAGAATAATAAGATAGAATAAAACTAGTAATAAAGTAATAATAGAGCTGGGATAAATAGCAAGAATAATAAGATGGAATAAAACTAGTAATAAAATAATAATGGAGGGTTGGGATAAAAAGCAAGAATACTAAGATGGAATAAAACTAGTAATAAAATAATAATGGAGGGATTGGGATAAAAAGCAAGAATAATAAGTTGGAAAAAAACTAGTAATAAAATAATAATGGGATTGGGATAAAAGCAAGAATAATAAGATGGAATAAATAGTAATAAAATAATAATGGAGGATTGGGATAAAAACAAGAATACTAAAGATCGTTAAAACTAGTAATAAAATAATAATGGATGGGATAAATAGCAAGAATAATAAGATGGAATAAAACTAGTAATAAATAATAATGGAGGATTAGGATAAAAAGCTTAGAATAATAAGATAGAATAAAACTAGTAATAAAATAATAATGGAGGGTTGGGATAAAAAGCAAGAATAATAAGATGGAATAAAACTAGTAATAAAATAATAATGGAGGATTGGGATAAAAAGCAAGAATAATAAGATAGAATAAAACTAGTAATAAAATAATAATGGAGGGTTGGGATAAAAAGCAAGAATAATAAAGATGGAATAAAACCAGTAATAAAATAATAATGGAGGATTGGATAAAAAGCAAGAATACTAAGATGGAATAAAACTAGTAATAAAATAATAATGGAGGGTTGGGATAAAAAGCCATAAAGAATAATAAGATGGAATAAAACTAGTAATAAAATAATAATGGAGGATTGGGATAAAAAGCAAGAATAATAAGATAGAATAAATAAATAATAAAATAATAATGGAGGTTGGGATAAAAAGCAAGAATAATAAGATGGAATAAAACTAGTAATAAAATAATAATGGAGGGTTGGGATAAAAATAAAAAATAATAAGATGTAATTAGACTAGTAATAAAATAATAATGGAGGGTTGGGATAAAAAGCAAGAATAATAACATGGAATAAAACTAGTAATAAAATAATAATGGAGGATTGGGATAAAAGCAGAATAATAAGATGGAATAAAACTAGTAATAAAATAATAATGGAGGGTTGGGATAAAACGCAAGAATAATAAGATGGAATAAAACTATTGTAAAATAATAGCGGAGGGTTGGGATAAAAAGCAAGAATAATAAGATGGAATAAAACTAGTAATAAAATAATAATGGAGGGATGGATAAAACGCAAGAATAATAAGATGGAATAAAACTAGTAATAAAATAATAATGGAGGGTTGGGATAAAAATAAAAAATAATAAGATGGAATTAGACTAGTAATAAAATAATAATGGAGGGTTGGGATAAAAAGCAGAATAATAACATGGAATAAAACTAGTAATAAAATAATAATGGAGGATTGGGATAAAAAGCAAGAATAATAAGATGGAATAAAACTAGTAATAAAATAATAATGGAGGTTGGGATAAAACGCAAGAATAATAAGATGGAATAAAACTAGTAATAAAATAATAATGGGAGTTGGGATAAAAGCAAGAATAATAATAGATGGAATAAAACTAGTAATAAAATAATAATGGAGGGTTGGGATAAAATCAAGAATAATAAGATGGAATAAAGCTAGTAATAAAATAATAATGGAGGGTTGGGATAAAAAGCAAGAATAATAAGATGGAATAAAACTAGTAATAAAATAATAATGGAGGGATGGGATAAATAGCAAGAATAATAAGATGGAATAAAACTAGTAATAAAATAATAATGGAGGGATGGGATAAAACGCAAGAATAATAAGATGGAATAAAACTAGTAATAAAATAATAATGGAGGGTTGGGATAAAAATAAAAAATAATAAGATGGAATTAGACTAGTAATAAAATAATAATGGAGGGTTGGGATAAAAAGCAAGAATAATAAGATGGAATAAAACTAGTAATAAAATAATAATGGAGGGTTGGGATAAAACGCAAGAATAATAAGATGGAATAAAACTAGTAATAAAATAATAATGGAGGGTTGGGATAAAAAGCAAGAATAATAAGATGGAATAAAACTAGTAATAAAATAATAATGGAGGGATGGGATAAATAGCAAGAATAATAAGATGGAATAAAACTAGTAATAAAATAATAATGGAGGGTTGGGATAAAAAGCAAGAATAATAAGATGGAATAAAACTAGTAATAAAATAATAATGGAGGATTGGGATAAAAAGCAAGAATAATAAGATAGAATAAAACTAGTAATAAAATAATAATGGAGGGTTGGGATAAAAAGCAAGAATAATAAGATAGAATAAAACTAGTAATAAAATAATAATGGATGGTTGGGATAAAAAACAAGAATAATAAGATGGAATAAAACTAGTAATAAAATAATAATGGAGGGTTGGGATAAAAATAAAAAATAATAAGATGGAATTAGACTAGTAATAAAATAATAATGGAGGGTTGGGATAAAAAGCAAGAATAATAACATGGAATAAAACTAGTAATAAAATAATAATGGAGGATTGGGATAAAAAGCAAGAATAATAAGATGGAATAAAACTAGTAATAAAATAATAATGGAGGGTTGGGATAAAACGCAAGAATAATAAGATGGAATAAAACTAGTAATAAAATAATAATGGAGTGTTGGGATAAAAAGCAAGAATAATAAGATGGAATAAAACTAGTAATAAAATAATAATGGAGGGTTGGGATAAAAAGCAAGAATAATAAGATGGAATAAAACTAGTAATAAAATAATAATGGAGGGTTGGGATAAAAAGCAAGAATAATAAGATGGAATAAAACTAGTAATAAAATAATAATGGAGGGTTGGGATAAAAAGCAAGAATAATAAGATGGAATAAAACTAGTAATAAAATAATAATGGAGGGTTGGGATAAAAAGCAAGAATAATAAGATGGAATAAAACTAGTAATAAAATAATAATGGAGGGTTGGGATAAAAAGCAAGAATAATAAGATGGAATAAAACTAGTAATAAAATAATAATGGAGGTTTGGAATAAAAATCAAGAATAATAAGATGGAATAAGACTAGTAATAATATAATAATGGAGCGAAGGGATATATCTTACTTTTTATCTACATGTGGGTTGGTCAATAATTTTCAGACGGGTCACCATGTAATGGTAAAGCAGAACGGAAAAATGAAATGAACGAATAAATGAATGTTTGTCCATAAAGCGACTTTTTTATTATGACATACACAAATAATACATATATACAAAGAAGTGTCCACACGTGGAGAGATACATATCTATTATATCTAACTTAAAGCAAAGTATCAGAAGGAACAAAAGGTAAAACCTTTTACATATAACTTGAAGATACCTCTGTTTGGCCATTGTCAATAAACCAGATTTGGAGGTGCTGAATTTATTAATATCCCAAAGGGATTCGGTAGGCTTTATCTATATCTCAACGGGACAGCTGGAATTTTATGTTCCAGTGAAACATGGCGGTCGGCAGACTTTCTTCCATGGTCACTGTTAGCTGAAAGAGTGTGACTAGCGCTTTGGTCACAATCGTCACGAGCGGTTGTCCTGTGACCACGTGACTTTATCTCGACCAAAGTGAGATAAGTACCTTTTGCATTTTGTATAAGAGGATTGGGATAAAAAGGAAACGCGCAAACAATGACACCTAGTTTCCTATCTCGTCTCAGTCGGCATTTACCGCTGTTACTATGACACTGTCAGCTTTCTGCCTTCGGGTGGAGAGCGGTCTCTGCTTCCGAGCAGAGAGCACTAACCCAGTCGTGGTTCCGCCGAAGGGTAGAATCACGACTAGGTAATAAAAGACAGACATTTTTGGCCCGGCTATATGGCCGGGAAGACCAACTATAAAATGACCTTGTGTCATATCTAACCTTGCGTGGGAAGGTTGGTAAATACTGTCAACTATCTCGTTGTACGCTTAAATACGGTAGTGGTTTTAAAGGTGAAGAACTCATTAGTACATTTGCCATGAAAAGTTAGATAGTAGGATGTCATATTGCAACAGTTGGAATTCACCAAAGATCCCAGGTCAGGATCAATACCATTACACACCATTCTTTGGAATTTGTCGCGAATCTCAATTTTTTTTTGTAGTTCTAAATGAAAATAGAATGGTTCGTTTGTTAGTATTACTTTACAAAATTTTACAAGGCAAATAGCGACAATTTACCCATCGCACACTACAGATTTGCTCTCTCTCTCTCTATATATATATATATACATATATGTGTGTGTGTGTATATATATATATATATATATATATATATTGTGTGTGTATTTTGGCAGCATTTTTTCATTAATACAGGTTTCATTGAATAATATAGACAAGTTCTGTCTGTTTATTTTGTGTAAGATCCGTTCGTCTGATCTGATTAGCTTGATAGTGTTGTCATGGAAAGACGACAAAAAATCGCAATAATTGTTGATTTTTTATCAGGTCTGAGCTTTCGGCTTACATAAGCCATTATCAAAGGATGAACATTTAATGTTCAGTGAACATAGAACAGTCTGAGCATAATATCTTCCAGTTGGTTTGGAGTAGTTACATCTTTCAGTTTGTTGTAGAGGTCATGTTTGTTCTTGTATAGTGTGTCGAGGTTTTCTTTCGCTATTTCGATTTGCCTTTTCACAAGGCTCCATTTATATTCCAAGGTGGTGATGGTTTGTTGGGTTGCTCGATCATGTAGTTTAAATTGTGTGTATTTTGGCAGCATTTTTTCATTAATATAGGTTTCATTGAATAATATAGACAAGTTCTGTCTATTTTGTGTAAGATCCGTTCATATGATCTGATTAGCTTGATAGTGTTGTCATGGAAAGACGACAAGAAATCGCAATAATTGTTGATTCTTTTATCAGGTCTGATCCAGCAGCCCAACAAACCATCACCAACCTGAAATATAAATGGAGCCTTGTGAAAAGGCAAATCGAAATAGCGAAAGAAAACCTCGACACATTATACAAGAACAAACATGACCTCTACAACAAACTGAAAGATGTAACTACTCCAAACCAACTGGAAGATATTATGCTCAGACTGTTCTATGTTCACTGAACATTAAATGTTCATTCTTTGATAATGGCTTATGTAAGCCGAAAGCTCAGACCTGATAAAAAAATCAACAATTAATGCGATTTCTTGTCGTCTTTCCATGGCAACACTATCAAGCTAATCATACGAACGGATCTTACACAAAATAAATAGACAGACCTTGTCTATATTATTCAATGAAACCTATATATATATATATATACCGGCCATAATTATTAGGCCACCCTATTTTTTTTAAAGAAATAACGTATTTCATACTATTTTTAGTATTTATTGCCAAGTAGATAATTCTAAATGAAAATATAATGATTATTTTTTTTCATACGGCACAATAATAGATAATAGATAATTCAGCAATCTTTAATGCACGGAAAAATGATAGATTTAAAAACGTGCAAGATGACTTCTGAGGAGAAAAGTTAGCACACCAGTACTATATATAATCGTCTCGCTGACTTTGTAACTATTGATATATTACCCACTGTCAGATATATCCTCAGAGACCAGATTGTAGTTTAACGTGCGTAACTCGATATTGCTCTCTTTTTTCTCCATCTATGTTCTGCGTCTCTTTAGGATATATGCAATCATGGCTCTCCACAACATCTTATCTACATTTTCTAATGAAACCGATCCCAGTTTCGATACCCATTCACAGATGTTTGTCAGGTAAATATATCTCTGCCTTCCCCTATCTATCTACCTATCCTTGCTCCTTGAGGGTAAAGTTTACGAAGCCCTCCTTCTTCATTCATACATAAAAAATTCAACTGTCTTTCCTAGATTCTAAAGATAAGAGTTCATTCTTGTTACTTACACACTCCTTCTATGTGTCCTGGGTATGATGGTAAACAGCATCCGGCAGTAATGCCTCTAATTGGGAGGTTGTGAGGAGCGTGGAAGCACCTCTTAATTGCTGTTGTTCCCAGACCCACCCTGACTCGGAGTGGTAGCACCTGTTAGGGCCCCAGCAATGGGCAAATAGTTATTTTCCCCAAACTGGGGTTAAAACACTAAGAAAGTATAAAAATATTCTTTTATAGTAATATATACATAAAAAAGACTTTTATAGAAAAATACACATTTTTTAAGGAAAAAAAATATTACCATAACATATTTTTGAAGAAAAGAAATATTACCAGCAATATATTTTTGAATACAAAACTAGAAGACATCTTCAGCAGTTTTCTAAAAAAAAAAGGATATTTTTTGTTCATCAGAATTTGACTAGACCAACCTTCTCACTATAACCGAACATTAAAAAAGATTACTTTAAAACCCCACCTTTTTGGCATTAAATAACCCACAGAGGTGTTGATATGCCGTTAAAGAAAACTCAAACTCAATCTCGGTCTTCCTAAAAGAGCAATAAGTGATCATTTGTCGTACAAAAAATCACTAAAGTCCTATAACCGAACATTAAAAAATACCTTAAAACCCTACCTTTTTGGCATTAAATAACCCACAGAGGTGTTGATATGCCGTTAAAGAAAACTCAAACTCAACCTCAGTCTCCCTAAAAGAGCAACCAGTGATCATTTGTCGTACAAAAAATCACTAAAGTCCTATAACCGAACATTAAAAAATACCTTAAAACCCTACCTTTTTGGCATTAAATAACCCACAGAGGTGTTGATATGCCGTTAAAGAAAACTCAAACTCAACCTCGGTCTCCCTAAAAGAGCAGCCAGTGATCATTTGTTGTACAAAAAATCACTAAAGTCCTATAACCGAACATTAACAAATACTTTAAAATCCCACCTTTTTGGCATTAAATAACCCACAGACGTTGATATGCCGTTAAAGAAAACTCAGACTCAAACTCCTTCTATGTTATCCTCAGTATTCTTTTCTGTAACCATATTTCTGCTGCCTCGAGTTTACCCCTAATCTCCAGGGAGATTGTTCGACGTTCACTGCCATATAAAAGGATGGATATTGAATTGCAATCTCACACTCTTTGTTTCTACCGAAATGTTTCTATTTCTCATTCCCTTGCTTAGGTTTTGGAAGGCATCTTTTGCTAGTCTAAGCACTTCAAAAACTAGGTGTCACATTTTTTTTCAAAACGCTTCCCAGGTAATTAAACTTCTGCACCTGCTTGATATTTATATCTCTAATTCGTAACCTGCATCTGAGGCCTTTTCTTTTGCTGATGACTATACTTTTTGTCTTCTTTCAATTGATATTTAATACTTCTGCATCCATTTCTTATGCCACCTTGTTTAGGAGGTTGTAGTTTTCTTTCCATGTCAGCCATCAGCACCGTGTTATCTGCATATTTTACACTACCGGACATAATTATTAAGCCAACCCATTTTTTTTTAAAGGAAATGATGTATTTCATACTATTTTTAGTATTTATTGACAAGTGGATAATTCTAAATGAAAATAGAATGGTTCTTTTGTTATTATTACTTTGCAATATTTTATAAGGCAAATAGCGACCATTTACACATCACACCCTGTAGATTTGATATATATATATATATATATATATATATATATATATAGCAAATCTCGCTCTCTCTCTCTCTCTATATATATATATATATATATATATATATATAGTCATCCGCAGACAGATCTGTTTCGCTGCATCACAGCTCACCAGTACGGTTAGACATCCGATTGCTTTTTACTTAGGATTGAAACCAGACCGAATTGGCGTCAGTCGGCGATTCTACGTCTGAGCTATGGCGCTCGGTAGAAGGAGGAAGACTTTTATATTATCATTATACACGCCCAATATATATATATATATATATATATATATATACCGGCCATTATTATTAGGCCACCCCATTTTTTTAAGAAATGATGTATTTCTTACTATTTTTAGTATTTACTGCCAAGTGGATAATTCTAAATGAAAATAGAATGGTTATTTTTTTTTAATACTGCGCAATAACATCTGCATCAAATGAACTGTTCTGGTGTCCAGTTACTGTGCTCTCTTCCCCATGCTAGTCTCTTCTTTTATTGACTGGCCAAAGCAAAGGCTTCCTGGCTACCTTGTAAAATTTTGCCAAGTAATAATAATAAAAGAGCCATTCAATATTTATTTAGAATTATCCACTTAGTAATAAATACAAAAATAGTATGAAATTCATCATTTCTTTTAAAAAATTGGATTTGCCTAATAATTATGGTCGGTAGTGTATATTATTTATAATAAATCTTGGTAGGATATCTACTTTTCTTTGGATGGAGCTTTTGTATCGATGGAATAAATCTGGAGTGAAATCATTCTATTTTTGTGTATCTACTCCATTTATGTTCTAACGGGCTTCCGGTATAACTACTCGAAAATTCTAAAATATTTATTTAAATAGTTCTAGTTTGCTTCACAGTTCAAACAATTTGAACGATATTTTTAGTGGATATTCGTATTTGAATAGACGCTCTGTTTATTTTATTAAACAGTATATTTAATTATTTTCATCTACTGGCCTGGATATTCGATCAGTCTTATTGAAGAAAATATGTGCGTTCTAGTGCAGTGGATATCGAACGGAACGACAAATCGAGGAGCCGAGTTCGAATTACAGTTGAATTATTTGCATTTATTTACGTCCAAAAACCCTTAGGAAAGATATTAATCCGTCTCTTTCCTCCAGTTATGGATTAAATAACAGTACAGATTAGGTTCTATAGCCGTGACTGGCAATGAGTCTACCGCAGAAATTAATGGCAACCTATTTTTTTTTTAATCATTTCACCCCAAGCAAGGCATTCCCCTACCACTATTGCGCAGGGGGTTACAAAGGGGAAGGTGATGAGAAAGAGTGGCTAAATATAGGACAAGTCAGAAGGAGGGTGATAGACGGGTAAGGATACCGAGGCTGAGGGTTGGGTAGATGGGAAGAGTGTTTGAGAGAATGGCTGCAAGTTAATGTGTTAGAAGGTGTCTATTGACCTTACATTTAAACTCCTGGAGGTTGTAGAAGCAAGCATGCGGTAGGGAATTCCACAGGCGGGAAGTGCGAGGAAAGAAGCTGTTGGAGTAGAAATTGCTGTTAGATTTCATCGGATTCACTGTAAAAGTGTGGGACCTAGTTGCCAATCTAGTATCTCGTGCAAATTCACATCTGTAATTTAAGTTCGTCAGAGCAGAAGCCATGAAAGTATTTATAGAAGAGGTACAGGGAAGCCATGTCACGCCGGTGAGAGAGATACTGCAGGCGGTCAGCCAAGTCGGTATCGATCACATTACAGATTCTTCGCTGTATTTTGTCAAGAACCCCGAGGAGAATAGAAGGGGCACCCGACCAGATGTGGCAGCAGTACTCAATACACGGGCGGATGGTGGATTTATATAATTGCAGGATAGATTCAGGCGGAAAGAATTTCCGGACCCTGCACAGAGAGCCGACTTTCATAGCTGCAGATTTAGCAATGGATTCGATGTAGTCATTCCACTTGAGGTCCGCTGAGAGTGTCAGGCCAAGCAGGCGTAGTGATTTACTCTCTGGGAGGCAAGCCTGTTCCATGTTCATGGGAGGGAGGCGCGGTTGTCTGTGGTGGTTAATTTATAGCAGCTTCGTTTTGGAAGAATTGAATTTTCGAGCCATTTCTTACCCCAATCCACCACGGATTGAGGGTTCTTCTGAAGCTCGGCAGCGAGGTTCGCCTTGTCACCAACACCAGATTTTTGATCGAGGTGAGGGTAAACTGTGGTATCATTCATGGCGTATCTTATCAAATGCTTTTGAGTAATCTATAAAACATAAGTTCGCATGTTAAGTTTTGCTTTCAGCAACTGAGTGCAGGTTCCATCAAGCATAGACTCTTGGGTTTAAGATTGTAGAAATGTCAGAGGTTGATCTATGGTGCCGTGATTTAGTTAGATGTTGTCTCCAAGAGATGTAAAGTTTATTTCAGGGCATTCGGGTTTAGTTTTCGTCAAGCTTAAACTCTATGGATTAAGATTGCAGAAATATCATTTAGCTCTTTTATTTGAATATTGTTCCAAGATAGAAAAAGTTCTCAGTGTTTAAGTTTGATCAAGCTTAGACGACAGACTTTTAGTTACTTTCCCGGGAGTGACTCCATACAGTAACACCACCTCTGCATTGGCTTGAGCGAATCTACACTTGAGGTTCCCAGATTCATCTCGTTCTATGTGCCCTATTCTTTCAGGACGAAGGCGATCATGGCTTTCCACGTCTCCTTATCCCTGGTGGCTCTTAATATATTTGCTCCTGTTACTGCACGCAACCCCCGTTCCGTCATCCGCCTGATCAGGTCCTTCAAATATGTTATCCGCTGCCTTCCTCTGTCTCTTTTTCCTTCTATCTGGCCTGTCAGTATCAGGTTCTCCAGGCCCTCTCTCCTCATTGCATGTCCCATGAACTTCAGTTGTCTCTTCCTGATACTCACTATTAATTTTCTTTTCAATGCCATTCTTTCCAAAACCTCATAATTGCTCATATGTTCGATCCATGATACCCGCAGCATCCTTCTGTAAAACCACATTTCCGCTGCTTCAAGTTTTTTCCTCATCTTCGATGATATTGTCCAGCATTCACTGCCGTATTGAAGAACTGCCAACACATAGCAATCTAGCACTCTCTTCTTTGCTTCTAGTGACATTTTCCTGTGTCTTAGTACTTTACTCGGCTTCTGGAACGCGTCCTTCACCATGCAAATTCGCCTTCGGATCTCTGTGCCGCATTTTCTATCTCCTGTTAGAACACTTCCTAGGTATTTAAATTTTTGTATTTGCTTGATTCTAGTATCCCCTACCTGTATTTGGCATTTTGGGTTCTTTTTGCTGATGACAATGCATTCAGTTTTCTTGCTGATTATTTGTAGTTCTTTTCTGTCACTCTCTTCAGCTACTTCTGTAGGAGGTCCTGTAGTTTCCTTTCCGTGTCTGAAATCAGTACTGTATCATCTGCATACCTTATGTTGTTCAAATTGTGACCTCCGATAACAAATCCTGGCGTAGCATTTAGGGCCCTCAAAATATTCTCGCTGTACCAGTTGAACAGATTCGGTGAAAAGACACATTCTTGTCTTACGCCTCTTTCTATTTTAGTGAATCGGATGACATCGTTATCTGTCCGTATGCAGGCAGTTTGCTGCCAGTAGTGATTCTTGATTACTCTAAACTCTTTCCCAAAAATGTCATAGTTGCTGAGCATCTCCATCAATTCTTTGTGGCGTATTTTGTCGAATGCCTTTTGCATAATCAATTAGTATAGGTACAAGTCCTTCTTCATTTGTATTTACCTTTTGGAGAGCATTCTAATAATAAATATAGCGTTCCTTGTTCCGGTGTCTTTGACGAACCCGCACTGTTCCTGTCCTATCTCTGGCCTGATTCTGCTTCTCGCTCTATTTATCAGGATTCTGACAATCAGTTTTGTAATGTGACTCATTAAGCTGATAGTTCTACGTCGTTTGCACCTGGCTTCTTCGGCAGTGCTATAAAAATTGACTTGCATAGGTCGTCTGGTATTATTTTACTATTATAAATTTCGTTTATCAAAAGCCTGGGTCGTCTTGAATAAAATGGATGTAATCTGGAAATCGTGTTTGTCTTTGAGAAGCACGATTTCCAGATTATATCCATTTTATTCAAGACGACCCAGGCTTTAGACATGCCAATTTTCATATCATTTTCAGTAGAATTCATTTCGTTTCCCAGGTATGTAAAAAATTTGACATATTTTACGGATTCACCTGAGACAGTTTGAATTGATTTGATTTGGATTTGAGTTTTGTTTAACGGCATATCAACCTATGTGGGTTATTTAATGCCGAAAAAGTGTTTAAAGATATTTTTTAATGTTCGGTTATAGTAAGAAAGTTCATTTAGTCAGATTTTGACGAACATTTTTATTTTATTTTAGAAAACTGAAGATGTCTTCTACTTTCGTATTCAAAAATGTATTGCTGGCAATCATTTTTTTCTTAAGAAAATATTGTTTGTAATATTTTCCTTTCAAAAAGCGTATATTTTTCTATAAATGTCTATTTTTATATATATTATATTTCTATAAAAGTATTTTCATACTTTCATAGTGTTTTGACCCTAGTTTGGGGGTTAGCTATTTTCCCATAGCTGGAACCCTAACAGGTGCTACCACTCCGGGTCAGAGCGGACCTGGGAACAACAGCAATTAAGAGGTATTTCCATGCTCCTCACAACCTCCCAATCAGAGGCCTTGCTACTGGATGCAGTTTACCGTCAAACCCAGGACCGTTTGTATTGAGACTTAATGTTTGAAGACAATGAATTCAGTTTTAAAGACATTGATATAAATTCTAATATCGTTAGCAGCATTTTCTAGATTATGTAAAACAGTGACATGGGTAACGGTGTAGTGATACCTAGATTATCTACATAATCAATATCTGTCAACTTAGACATTAAATTACACCACTTACCATCCTCCATAATTTACCTTGATATTTCTCTTGACTTTTCTCTAATATTTTTTGAGCGCCTCTAAAACACTGAAATTTTGAAAAACTAACAACGCTTTTTTTGTTTGTTTGTTAATACTTGTCGTAAAATAAAATCTAATTTGTGTTGATAAGTCCATCAGAGGACGAAATGCGTTCGCTATGAAAATTTTGATTTGGTCTTTATTCATAAAAAGACATTTAAAAACTAGATTTTGGTAACATAGAGCAGAAAGAAGAGCCCCTACAGATATGAAATTTATGATATTTCCTGACGTCTGCAACAATTACCATGCAACTTTAAATGTGCAAATTACAATTTAAATTATTTTTCTATTGATGTTCCTCCTGAAGAGGCCCATGGCACAGTTTATGATAAAGAAAGATAGTTAACCTACGCATAAACAGGTTATGAATGTAGTGATCGGGAAAGTACCCCCTTGGGAGACAGTTCTAGTAATAACTTCACTAATAAGGAAGTGTTTGACAACTGGAAAATTAAATATATAACTGCATTTGAAAAAAGGTAAACTCAACTCTGAAGAATCAGTCAGTCAGTTAATTGCCATACGTGATACACGCTTGGGCGATCATGTCTCGAAACAGACATGACTGACTGAGAAGAAGATTATCCCGCAGTAGGTTGCCATTGCTTTCTGCGGTAGACTGGTTGCCGACCAAGGCTATAGAACCCAATCTGTCCTGTTATTTAACCCATAACTGGAAGGAATAGACGGATTAATACCTTTCCCAAGGGTATTTGCGCGTAAGTGAATGCAATGAATTCAAATGAAATTCGAACTCGGCTCTCCGATTTCGCGTTCCGAGTCGATATCCACTGCACCACAACGCACATCCACGAATGACCACTGCATGTCCGAAAGTATTATTTATAGAGCTCACATCCATTCGGCTGATGATGTTAAATTCTATTTTGGAGCAAGTGTTAATAAGTGAAAATGTCGTTTTAAATATCATATGTTGTATTTAAACAACAGTAAACGCAGCAAAAGCACCGATTTATCCATATATCGTTGAAAAAAAAAACAAGAAACTAATTATTAAACCTATCGTTGCTAAAACCAAATCTTATAATGGAAAAGGAAACAGATGTAACTCGTGTATTGTAGAAAAATTTGTAATCTAAAAATCATATAAATAACCCTAAACTACTTCACAAAAAGTGAAGTAATGATCACGTGCTGCCATAAAAAAATACTTTTGTTTGTCTCTTTCTTTCTCACTCCCTTACTTTTCCTTTTTTTTCTTTCTTTCTTTCTTTCTTTCTTTTATTTTTTTGGTTTGTTGGATTAATTTTCTTTAATCTTTCTTTCTTTCTTTCTTTTCTTTTCTTTTCCAAGATTCATAGTGATATACATTTGCGCTATTCTTTTTTTTTTTTGGTTTGTTGGATTAATTTTCTTCCAATCTTTCTTTCTTTCTTTCTTTCTTTCTTTTCCAGATTCATAGTGATATACATTGCGCTATTCTTTTTTTGTGGTTTGTTGGATTAATTTTCTTCCAATCTTTCTTTCTTTCTTTTCTTTCTTTCTTTTCCAAGATTCATAGTGATATACATTGCGCTATTCTTTTTTTTTTTTTAGTTTGTTGGATTAATTTTCTTAATCTTTCTTTCTTTTCTTTCTTTCTTTCTTTTCCAAGATTCATAGTGATATACATTGCGCTATTCTTTTTTTTTTTTTTTGGTTTGTTGGATTAATTTTCTTCCATTCTTTCTTTTCTTTCTTTCTTTCTTTCTTTCCAAGATTCATAGTGATATACATTGCGCTATTCTTTTTTTTTTTTGGTTTGTTGGATTGACCTTGCTTCCAATCTTTCTTTCTTTCTTTCTTTCTTTCTTTCTTTCTTTTCCAAGATTCATAGTGATATACATTGCGCTATTCTTTTTTTGGTTTTGTTGGATTTATTTTCTTCAATCTTTCTTTCTTTCTTTCTTTCTTTCTTTCTTTCTTTCTTTCTTTCTTTTTTCAAGATTCATATTGATATACATTTGCGCTATTCTTTTTTTTTTTTTGGTTTGTTGGATTTATTTTCTTCAGCTTTCTTTCTTTCTTTCTTTCTTTCTTTCTTTCTTTCTTTCCCGTTCTTGATAGATATACATTGCTCTATTCTTTTTTTTTTTGGTTTGTTAGTTATTTTCTTCCATTCTTTCTTTCTTTCTTTCTTTCTTTCTTTCTTTCTTTCTTTCTTTCTTTTCCCAGATTCATGAGTGATATACATTGCTCTATTCTTTTTTTTTTTTTTTTGGTTTATTTGGATTAATTTTCTTCCAATCTTTCTTTCTTTCTTTCTTTCTTTCTTTCTTTCTTTCTTGATTGAGATATACATTGCTCTATTCTTTTTTTTTGGTTTGTTAGTTATTTTCTTCCATTCTTTCTTTCTTTCTTTCTTTCTTTCTTTCTTTCTTTCTTTTCCAAGATTCATAGTGATATACATTGCTCTATTCTTTTTTTTTTTTTTGGTTTGTTGGATTTATTTTCTTCCAAAAACAACAACAATCTTTCTTTCTTTCTTTCTTTCTTTCTTTCTTTCTTTCTTTTTGAATTCATGGTAGTATACATTTGCGCTATTCTTTTTTTTTTTGGTTTGTTGGTTATTTTCTTCCATTCTTTCTTTCTTTCTTTCTTTCTTTCTTTCTTTCTTTCTTTCTTTCTTTCTTTTCCCAGATTCATAGTGATATACATTGCTCTATTCTTTTTTTTTTTGGTTTGTTGGATTTATTTTCTTCCATTCTTTCTTTCTTTCTTTCTTTCTTTCTTTCTTTCTTTCTTTCTTTCTTTTCCCAGATTCATAGTGATATACATTGCTCTATTCTTTTTTTTTTTTTTTTTGGTTTGTTGGATTAATTTTCTTCCAATCTTTTCTTTCTTTCTTTCTTTCTTTCTTTCTTTCTTTCTTTCTTTTCCAAGATTCATAGTGATATACATTGCTCTATTCTTTTTTTTTGGTTTGTTTGGTTATTTCTTCATTCTTTCTTTCTTTCTTTCTTTCTTTCTTTCTTTCTTTCTTTCTTTTCCGGAATTCATAGTGATATACATTGCTCTATTCTTTTTTTTGGTTTGTTGGATTTATTTTTTCTTCCAAGCTTTCTTTCTTTCTTTCTTTCTTTCTTTCTTTCTTTCTTTCTTTCTTTCTTTTCCAAGATTCATAGTGATATACATTGCGCTATTCTTTTTTTTTTGGTTTGTTAGTTTATTTTCTTCCATTCTTTCTTTCTTTCTTTCTTTCTTTCTTTCTTTCTTTCTTTCTTTTTCCAAGATTCATAGTGATATACATTGCTCTATTCTTTTTTGGTTTGTTGGATTTATTTTCTTCCATTCTTTCTTTCTTTCTTTCTTTCTTTCTTTCTTTCTTTCTTTCTTTCTTTTTCCCAGATTCATGGTATTATACATTGCTCTATTCTTTTTTTTTTGGTTTTTGTTGGATTAATTTTCTTCCAATCTTTCTTTCTTTCTTTCTTTCTTTCTTTCTTTCTTTCTTTTCCAAGATTCGTAGTGATATACATTGCTCTATTCTTTTGGTTTGTTGGATTTCTTTCTTCCATTCTTTCTTTCTTTCTTTCTTTCTTTCTTTCTTTCTTTTTCCAAGATTCATAGTGATATACATTGCTCTATTCTTTTTTTGGTTTGTTGGATTTATTTTTCTTCCAAGCTTTCTTTCTTTCTTTCTTTCTTTCTTTCTTTCTTTTCCCAGATTCATAGTGATATACATTGCTCTATTCTTTTTTTTTTGGTTTGTTCGTTTATTTTCTTCATTCTTTCTTTCTTTCTTTCTTTCTTTCTTTCTTTCTTAGATTCATAGTGATATACATTGCTCTATTCTTTTTTTTTTTTTGGTTTGTTGGATTTATTTTCTTCAAGCTTTCTTTCTTTCTTTCTTTCTTTCTTTCTTTCTTTCCCAATTCACATAGTGATATACATTGCGCTATTCTTTTTTGGTTTTGTTGGATTTATTTTCTTTCTTTCTTTCTTTCTTTCTTTCTTTCTTTCTTTCTTTCTTTCTTTCTTTCTTTTCCAAGATTCATAGTGATGTACATTGCTCTATTCTTTTTTTTTTTTGGTTTTGTTGGATTTATTTTCTTCCAAGCTTTCTTTCTTTCTTTCTTTCTTTCTTTCTTTCTTTCTTTCTTTCTTTCTTTCTTTTCCCAGATTCATAGTGATATACATTGCTCTATTCTTTTTTTTTGGTTTGTTGGATTTATTTTCTTCAAGCTTTCTTTCTTTCTTTCTTTCTTTCTTTCTTTCTTTCTTTCTTTCTTTCCCAGATTCATAGTGATATACATTGCGCTATTCTTTTTTTTTTTTGGTTTGTTGGATTTATTTTCTTCCAAGCTTTCTTTCTTTCTTTCTTTCTTTCTTTCTTTCTTTCTTTTCCAAGATTCATAGTGATATACATTGCCCTATTTTTTTTTTTGGTTTATTTGGATTTATTTTCTTCAAGCTTTCTTTCTTTCTTTCTTTCTTTCTTTCTTTCTTTCTTTTTCCCAGATTCATAGTGATGCCATTGCGCTATTCTTTTTTGGTTTGTTGGATTTATTTTCTTCCAAGCTTTCTTTCTTTCATTCTTTCTTTCTTTCTTTCTTTCTTTCTTTTCCAAGATTCATAGTATTATACGTACCCTATTTTTTTTTTTTTTTGGTTTGTTGGATTTATTTTCTTCCAAGCTCTTTCTTTCTTTCTTTCTTTCTTTCTTTCTTTTCCCAGATTCATAGTGATATACATTGCGCTATTCTTTTTTTTTTTTTGGTTTGTTGGTTATTTTTCTTCCAAGCTTTCTTTCTTTTTCTTTCTTTCTTTTTCTTTCTTTCTTTCTTTCTTTCTTTTCCAAGATTCATAGTATTTATACATTTTATCTATTCTTTTTTTTTTTGGTTTGTTGGATTTATTTTTTTTTCTTCCAAGCTTTCTTTCTTTCTTTCTTTCTTTCTTTCTTTCTTTCTTTTCCCAGATTCACTTAGTGATATACATTGCGCTATTCTTTTTTTTTGGTTTGTTGGATTTATTTTCTTCCAAGCTTTCTTTCTTTCTTTCTTTCTTTCTTTCTTTCTTTCTTTCTTTCTTTCTTTCTTTCTTTTTCCAAGATTCATAGTGATATACATTGCTCTATTCTTTTTTTTTTTTTTTTTGGTTTGTTGGATTAATTTTCTTCCAATCTTTCTTTCTTTCTTTCTTTCTTTCTTTCCAAATTCATAGTGATATACATTGCGCTATTCTTTTTTTTTTTTGGTTTGTTGGATTTATTTTCTTTAGAAGCTTTCTTTCTTTCTTTCTTTCTTTCTTTCTTTCTTTCTTTCTTTTCCAAGATTCATAGTGATATACATTGCTCTATTCTTTTTTGGTTTGTTGGATTTATTTTCTTCCAAGCTTTCTTTCTTTCTTTCTTTCTTTCTTTCTTTCTTTTTCCCAGATTCATAGTGATATACATTGCGCTATTCTTTTTTTTTTTGGTTTGTTGGATTAATTTTCTTCAATCTTTCTTTCTTTCTTTCTTTCTTTCTTTTTCTAGATTCATAGTACCCATTGCGCTATTCTTTTTTTTTTTGGTTGTTGGATTTATTTTCTTCCAAGCTTTCTTTCTTTCTTTCTTTCTTTCTTTCTTTCTTTCTTTCTTTCTTTTCCAAGATTCATAGTGATATACATTGCTCTATTCTTTTTTTTTTGGTTTGTTGGATTTATTTTCTTCCAAGCTTTCTTTCTTTCTTTCTTTCTTTCTTTCTTTCTTTCTTTTCCCAGATTCATAGTGATATACATTGCGCTATTCTTTTTTTTTTTTGATTTGTTGGATTAATTTTCTTCAATCTTTCTTTCTTTCTTTCTTTCTTTCTTTTCCCAGATTCATAGTAGTGTGTGCTCCTTCTTTTTTTTTTTTTTTGGTTTGTTGGATTTATTTCTTCCAAGCTTTCTTTCTTTCTTTCTTTCTTTCTTTCTTTCTTTCTTTTTCAAGATTCATAGTGATATACATTGCCCTATTTTTTTTTTGGTTTGTTGGATTTATTTTCTTCCAAGCTTTCTTTCTTTTTTTCTTTTGCTGCTGTTTTCTTTCTTTCTTTCTTTTCCCCCAGATTCATGAAATGATACATTGCGCTATTCTTTTTTTTGGTTTGTTGATTTATTTTCTTCCAAGCTTTCTTTCTTTCATTCTTTCTTTCTTTCTTTCTTTCTTTCTTTCTTTTCCAAGATTCATAGTGATATACATTGCCCTATTTTTTTTTTTTTTGGTTTGTTGGATTTATTTTCTTCCAAGCTTTCTTTCTTTTCTTTTCTTTCTTTCTTTCTTTCTTTTTCTTTTCCCAGATTCATAGTGATATACATTGCGCTATTCTTTTTTTTGGTTTGTTGGATTTTATTTTCTTCCAAGCTTTCTTTCTTTCTTTCTTTCTTTCTTTCTTTCTTTCTTTCTTTCTTTTCCAGATTCATAGTGATATACATTGCTCTATTCTTTTTTTTGGTTTGTTGGATTTATTTTCTTTCTTTCTTTCTTTCTTCTTTCTTTCTTTCTTTCTTTCTTTTTCTTTTCCCAAGATTCATAGTGATATACATTGCGCTATTCTTTTTTTTTGGTTTGTTGATTTATTTTCTTCAGCTTTCTTTCTTTCTTTCTTTCTTTCTTTCTTTCTTTCTTTCTTTCTTTTTCCAAGATTCATAGTATACATTGCTCTATTCTTTTTTTTTTTGGTTTGTTGGATTTATTTTCTTCCAAGCTTTCTTTCTTTCTTTCTTTCTTTCTTTCTTTCTTTCTTTCTTTTCCCAGATTCATAGTGATATACATTGCGCTATTCTTTTTTTGGTTTGTTTGGTTATTTTCTTCCAAGCTTTCTTTCTTTCTTTCTTTCTTTCTTTCTTTCTTTCTTTCTTTCTTTTCCCAGATTCCTTAGTGATATACATTGCGCTATTCTTTTGGTTTGTTGGATTTATTTTCTTCCAAGCTTTCTTTCTTTCTTTCTTTCTTTCTTTCTTTCTTTCTTTCTTTTTCCAAGATTCATAGTGATATACATTGCCCTATTTTTTTTTTGGTTTGTTGGATTTATTTTCTTTCTTTCTTTCTTTCTTTCTTTCTTTCTTTCTTTCTTTCTTTTCCCAGATTCATGAAGTGATATACATTGCGCTATTCTTTTTTGGTTTGTTGGATTTATTTTCTTCCAAGCTTTCTTTCTTTCATTCTTTCTTTCTTTCTTTCTTTCTTTCTTTCTTTTCCAGATTCATAGTGATATACATTGCCCTATTTTTTTTTTTGGTTTGTTGGATTTATTTTCTTTAGCTTTCTTTCTTTCTTTCTTTCTTTCTTTCTTTCTTTTCCCAAGATTCATAGTGATATACATTGCGCTATTCTTTTTTTTTTTGGTTTGTTGGATTTTATTTCTTCAAGCTTTCTTTCTTTCTTTCTTTCTTTCTTTCTTTCTTTCTTTCTTTCTTTTCCAAGATTCACTTAGTGATATACATTGCTCTATTCTTTTTTTTTGGTTTGTTGGTTATTTTCTTCCAAGCTTTCTTTCTTTCTTTCTTTCTTTTCTTTCTTTCTTTCTTTCTTTTCCCAGATTCATAGTGATATACATTGCGCTATTCTTTTGGTTTTGTTGGATTTATTTTCTTCCAAGCTTTCTTTCTTTCTTTCTTTCTTTCTTTCTTTCTTTCTTTTCCCAGATTCATAGTGATATGCATTGCTCTATTCTTTTTTTGGTTTGTTGGATTTATTTTCTTCCAAGCTTTCTTTCTTTCTTTCTTTCTTTCTTTCTTTCTTTCTTTCTTTCTTTTCCCAGATTCATAGTGATATACATTGCGCTATTCTTTTTTGGTTTGTTGGATTTATTTTCTTCCAAGCTTTCTTTCTTTCTTTCTTTCTTTCTTTCTTTCCAAGATTCATAGTGATATACATTGCCCTATTTTTTTGGTTTGTTGGATTTATTTTCTTCCAAGCTTTCTTTCTTTCTTTCTTTCTTTCTTTCTTTCTTTCTTTTTCCCAGATTCATAGTGATATACATTGCGCTATTCTTTTTTTTTTTTGGTTTGTTGGATTTATTTTCTTCAGCTTTCTTTCTTTCATTCTTTCTTTCTTTCTTTCTTTCTTTCTTTCTTTTCCAAGATTCATAGTGATATACATTGCCCTATTTTTTTTTTTGGTTTGTTTTGGTTATTTTTCTTCCAAGCTTTCTTTCTTTCTTTCTTTCTTTCTTTCTTTCTTTCTTTTCCCAGATTCATAGTGATATACATTGCGCTATTCTTTTTTTTTTTTGGTTTGTTGGATTTATTTTCTTCCAAGCTTTCTTTCTTTCTTTCTTTCTTTCTTTCTTTCTTTCTTTCTTTCTTTCTTTTCCAAGATTCATAGTGATATACATTGCTCTATTCTTTTGGTTTGTTGGTTATTTTCTTCCAAGCTTTCTTTCTTTCTTTCTTTCTTTCTTTCTTTCTTTTCTTTCTTTTCCCAGATTCATAGTGATATACATTGCGCTATTCTTTTTTTTTTTGGTTTGTTGGTTATTTTTCTTCCAAACTTTCTTTCTTTCTTTCTTTCTTTCTTTCTTTCTTTCTTTTCCAAGATTCATAGTGGTCTTGTTGCTCTATTCTTTTTTTTTTGGTTTGTTGGTTATTTTCTTCCAAGCTTTCTTTCTTTCTTTCTTTCTTTCTTTCTTTCTTTCTTTTCCTAGATTCATAGTGATATACATTGCGCTATT
>JBBBDQ010000685.1:1565000-1640000 GCA_037127315.1 Ascarosepion bandense | reverse complement strand
TCTTTCTTTCTTTCTTTTCCAAGATTCATAGTGATATACATTGCTCTATTCTTTTTTTTTTGGTTTGTTGGATTAATTTTCTTCCAATCTTTCTTTCTTTCTTTCTTTCTTTCTTTCTTTCTTTCTTTTCCAAGATT
Organism: Ascarosepion bandense; assembly: GCA_037127315.1. Lineage (NCBI taxonomy): Eukaryota > Metazoa > Mollusca > Cephalopoda > Sepiida > Sepiidae > Ascarosepion > Ascarosepion bandense. Next base: position 1,639,863 of record JBBBDQ010000685.1, on the reverse strand, counting down.
CATAGTGATATACATTGCTCTATTCTTTTTTTTTTTGGTTTGTTGGATTAATTTTCTTCCAATCTTTCTTTCTTTCTTTCTTTCTTTCTTTCTTTTCCAAGATTCATAGTGATATACATTGCTCTATTCTTTTTTTTTTTTGGTTTGTTGGATTAATTTTCTTCCAATCTTTCTTTCTTTCTTTCTTTCTTTCTTTCTTTCTTTTCCAAGATTCATAGTGATATACATTGCTCTATTCTTTTTTTTTTGGTTTGTTGGATTAATTTTCTTCCAATCTTTCTTTCTTTCTTTCTTTCTTTCTTTCTTTCTTTCTTTCTTTTCCAAGATTCATAGTGATATACATTGCTCTATTCTTTTTTTTTTGGTTTGTTGGATTAATTTTCTTCCAATCTTTCTTTCTTTCTTTCTTTCTTTCTTTCTTTCTTTCTTTTCCAAGATTCATAGTGATATACATTGCTCTATTCTTTTTTTTTTGGTTTGTTGGATTAATTTTCTTCCAATCTTTCTTTCTTTCTTTCTTTCTTTCTTTCTTTCTTTCTTTTCCAAGATTCATAGTGATATACATTGCTCTATTCTTTTTTTTTTGGTTTGTTGGATGAATTTTCTTCCAATCTTTCTTTCTTTCTTTCTTTCTTTCTTTCCAAGATTCATAGTGATATACATTGCTCTATTCTTTTTTTTTGGTTTGTTGATTAATTCTCTTCCAATCTTTCTTTCTTTCTTTCTTTCTTTCTTTCTTTCTTTTCCAAGATTCATAGTGATATACATTGCTCTATTCTTTTTTTTTTTTGGTTTGCTGGATTAATTTTCTTCCAATCTTTCTTTCTTTCTTTCTTTCTTTCTTTCTTTCTTTCCCAGATTCATAGTGATATACATTGCTCTATTCTTTTTTTTTTTTTGGTTTGTTGGATTAATTTTCTTCCAATCTTTCTTTCTTTCTTTCTTTCTTTCTTTCAAGATTCATACATTGGTTTCATTCTTTTTTTTTTTTTGGTTTGTTGGATTAATTTTCTTCCAATCTTTCTTTCTTTCTTTCTTTCTCTTTCTTTCTTTCTTTCATGATTCAGTAGATATACATTGCTCTATTCTTTTTTTTTTTTTGGTTTGTTGATTAATTTTCTTCCAATCTTTCTTTCTTTCTTTCTTTCTTTCTTTCTTTCTTTCCCTAGATTCAGTGTGATATACATTGCTCTCATTCTTTTTTTTTTTTTTGGTTTGTTGGATTAATTTTCTTCCAATCTTTCTTTCTTTCTTTTCTTTTCTTTCTTTCTTTTTCCAAGATTCATAGTGATATACATTGGCGCTATCTTTTTTTTTTTTTTTGGTTTGTTGGATTAATTCTCTTCCAATTCTTTCTTTCTTCTTCTTCTTTCTTCTTTCTTTTCCAAGATTCATATATATATATATACATTGTTTCATTCTTTTTTTTTTTGGTTTGTTGGATTAATTTTCTCTTCCAATCTTTCTTTCTTTCTTTCTTTCTTTCTTTCTTTCTTTTCCCAGATTCCAGATATACATTGCTCTATTCTTTTTTTTTTGGTTTGTTGGATTAATTTTCTTCCAATCTTTCTTTCTTTTCTTTCTTTCTTTCTTTCTTTCTTTTTCCAAGATTCATAGTGATATACATTGCTCTTATTCTTTTTTTTTTTTTGGTTTGTTGGATTAATTTTCTTCCACCCTTTCTTCTTTCTTCTTTTCTTTCTTCTTTCTTCTTTCCTCAGATTCAGTGATATACATTGCTCTATTCTTTTTTTTTTTTTTGGTTTGTTGGATTAATTTTTCTTCCAATCTTTCTTTCTTTCTTTCTTTCTTTCTTTCTTTCTTTCTTTCTTTCTTTCCAAGATTCATAGATATACATTGCTCTATTCTTTTTTTTTTTTTTGGTTTGTTGGATTAATTTTCTTCCAATCTTTCTTTCTTTCTTTCTTTCTTTCTTTCTTTCTTTCCCAGATTCAGTGATATACATTGCTCTATTCTTTTTTTTTTTGGTTTGTTGGATTAATTTTCTTCCAATCTTTCTTTCTTTCTTTCTTTCTTTTTCAGATTCATAGTGATATACATTGCGCTATATTCTTTTTTTTTTTTTTTTTAAATGTTGGATTAATTTTCTTCCAATCTTTCTTTCTTTTCTTTCTTTCTTTCTTTCTTTTCCAAGATTCATAGTGATATACATTGTTTCATTCTTTTTTTTTTTTTGGTTTGTTGGATTAATTTTCTTCCAATCTTTCTTTCTCTTTCTTTCTTTCTTTCTTTCTTCTTTCTTTCTTTCTTTTCCAAGATTCAGTGATATACATTGGTTTCATTCTTTTTTTTTTTATTATTGGATTAATTTTCTTCCAATCTTTCTTTCTTTCTTTCTTTCTTTCTTTCTTTCTTTTCCAAGATTCAGTGATATACACATTGCTCTATTCTTTTTTTTTTTTTTGGTTTGTTGGATTAATTTTCTTCCAATCTTTCTTCTTTCTTCTTTCTTTCTTTTCCAAGATTCATAGTGATATACATTGCGCTATTCTTTTTTTTTTTGGTTTGTTGGATTAATTTTCTTCCAATCTTTCTTTCTTTCTTTCTTTCTTTCTTTCTTTCTTTCTTTCCCCCAAGATTCATAGTGATATACATTGCTCTATCTCTCTTTTTTTTGGTTTTGTTGGATTATTAATTTTCTTCCAATCTTTCTTTCTTTCTTTCTTTCTTTCTTTCTTTCTTTCATTCATAAAGATATACATTGCTCTATTCTTTTTTTTTTGGTTTGTTGGATTAATTTTCTTCCAATCTTTCTTTCTTTCTTTCTTTTCTTTCTTTTCTTTCTTTCCAAGATTCATAGTGATATACACATTGTTTCCATTCTTTTTTTTTTTTTTGGTTTGTTGGATTAATTTTCTTCCAATCTTTCTTTCTTTCTTTCTTTCTTTCTTTCTTTTCCAAGATTCATAGTGATATACATTGCTCTATTCTTTTTTTTTTTGGTTTGTTGGATTAATTTTCTTCCAATCTTTTTTTTCTTTCTTTCTTTCTTTCTTTCTTTCTTTCAAGATTCAGTGATATACATTGCTCTATTCTTTTTTTTTTTTGGTTTGTTGATTAATTTTCTTCCAATCTTTCTTTCTTTCTTTCTTTCTTTCTTTTCCAAGATTCATAGTGATATACATTGCGCTCTATTCTTTTTTTTTTTGGTTTGTTGGATTAATTTTCTCTTCCAATCTTCTTTCTTTCTTTCTTTCTTTTCTTTCTTTTCCAAGATTCATAGTGATATACATTGTTTCATTCTTTTTTTTTTTGGTTTGTTGGATTAATTTTCTTCTTCCAATCTTTCTTTCTTTCTTTCTTTTTTCTTTCTTTCTTTTTCCAAGATTCAGTGATATACATTGCTCTCATTCTTTTTTTTTTGGTTTGTTGGATTAATTTTCTCTTCCAATCTTTCTCTTTCTTTCTTTCTTTCTTTCTTTTTCTTTCTTTCTTCTTTTTCCAAGATTCATAGGCAGATATACATTGCTCTATTCTTTTTTTTTTTTTGGTTTGTTGGATTAATTTTCTTCCAATCTTTCTTTCTTTCTTTCTTTCTTTCTTTCTTTCTTTTCCAAGATTCAGTGATATACATTGCTCTATTCTTTTTTTTTTTTTTGGTTTGTTGGATTAATTTTCTTCCAATCTTTCTTTCTTTCTTTCTTTCTTTCTTTCTTTCTTTCTTTCTTTCTTTTCCAAGATTCATAGATATACATTGCTCTATTCTTTTTTTTTTTTTGGTTTGTTGGATTAATTCTTCCAATCTTTCTTTCTTTCTTTCTTTCTTTCTTTCTTTCTTTCTTTCTCAAGATTCAGTGATATACATTGTTTATTCTTTTTTTTTTTTGGTTTGTTGGATTAATTTTCTTCCAATCTTTCTTTCTTTCTCTTTTCTTTCTTTCTTTCTTTTGATTCATAGTGATATATACATTGCGCTATTCTTTTTTTTTTTTTTTGGTTTGTTGGATTAATTTTCTTCCAATCTTTCTTTCTTTCTTTCTTTCTTTCTTTCTTTCTTTCTTTTCCAAGATTCGTTAGTGATACATTGCGCTATTCTTTTTTTTTTTTTGCTGTTGGATTAATTTTCTTCCAATCTTTCTTTCTTTCTTTCTTTCTCTTTTTCTTTCTTTCTTTTTCCAAGATTCATAGTGATATACATTGCGCTATTCTTTTTTTTTTTTGGTTTGTTGGATTAATTTTCTTCCAATCTTTCTTTCTTTCTTTCTTTCTTTCTTTCTTTCTTTCTTTCTTTTTCCAAGATTCATAGTGATATACATTGCTCTATTCTTTTTTTTTTTTTTGGTTTGTTGATTAATTTTCTTCCAATCTTTCTTTCTTCTTTCTTTCTTTCTTTTCCAAGATTCATAGTGATATACATTGCTCTATTCTTTTTTTTTTTGGTTTGTTGGATTAATTTTCTTCCAATCTTTCTTTCTTTCTTTCTTTCTTTTCTTCTTTTCTTTCTTTTTCCAAGATTCATAGTGATATACATTGCGCTATTCTTTTTTTTTTTTTTTGGTTTGTTGAATTAATTTTCTTCCAATCTTTCTTTATTTCTTTCTTTCTTTCTTTCTTTCCAAGATTCATAGTGTGATATACATTGCTCTTATTCTTTTTTTTTTTGGTTTGTTGGATTAATTTTCTTCCAATCTTTCTTTCTTTCTTTCTTTCTTTCTTTTTCCAAGATTCATAGTGATATACATTGCTCTATTCTTTTTTTTTTGGTTTGTTGGATTAATTTTCTTCCAATCTTTCTTTCTTTCTTTCTTTCTTTCTTTCTTTCTTTCTTTCCTGATTCATAGTGATATAAGTATTTGTTATTCTTTTTTTTTTTTTGGTTTGTTGAATTAATTTTCTTCCAATTCTTCTTTATTTCTTTCTTTCTTTTCTTTTCCAAGATTCATAGTGATACATTGCGCTATTCTTTTTTTTTGGTTTGTTGGATTTATTTTCTCTTCCCATTCTTTCTTCTTTCTTTCTTCTATCTTTCTTTTCCCAGATTCATAGTGATATACATTGCTCTATTCTTTTTTTTTTGGTTTTGTTGGATTTATTTCTTCCATTCTTTCTTTCTTTCTTTCTTTCTTTCTTTCTTTCTTTTCCCAGATTCATAGTGATATACATTGCGCTATTCTTTTTTTTTTTGGTTTGTTGAATTAATTTTCTTCAATCTTTCTTTATTTCTTTCTTTCTTTCTTTCTTTTCCAAGATTCATAGTGATATACATTGCGCTATTCTTTTGGTTTTGTTGGATTTATTTTCTTCCATTCTTTCTTTCTTTCTTTCTTTCTTTCTTTCTTTTCCCAGATTCATATTGATATACATTGCGCTATTCTTTTTTGGTTTGTTGGTTATTTTCTTCCAATCTTTCTTTATTTCTTTCTTTCTTTCTTTCTTTTCCAAGATTCATAGTGATATACATTGCGCTATTCTTTTGGTTTGTTGGATTTATTTTCTTCCATTCTTTCTTTCTTTCTTTCTTTCTTTCTTTCTTTTCCCAGATTCACTTATTGATATACATTGCTCTATTCTTTTGGTTTGTTGGATTTATTTTCTTCCATTCTTTCTTTCTTTCTTTCTTTCTTTCTTTCTTTCTTTCTTTCTTTCTTTCTTTTCCCAGATTCATAGTGATATACATTGCGCTATTCTTTTGGTTTGTTGGATTTGTTTCTTCCAATCTTTCTTTATTTCTTTCTTTCTTTCTTTCTTTTCAAGATTCATAGTGATATACATTGCGCTATTCTTTTTTTTTTTGGTTTGTTGGATTTATTTTCTTCCATTCTTTCTTTATTTCTTTCTTTCTTTCTTTCTTTTCCAAGATTCATAGTGGTCTTGTTGCGCTATTCTTTTTTTGGTTTGTTGGATTTATTTTCTTCCATTCTTTCTTTATTTCTTTCTTTCTTTCTTTCTTTTCCAAGATTCTTAGTGATATACATTGCGCTATTCTTTTTTTGGTTTGTTGGATTTATTTTCTTCCATTCTTTCTTTTTCTTTCTTTCTTTCTTTCTTTCTTTTTCCCAGATTCATAGTGATATACATTGCGCTATTCTTTTTTTTGGTTTGTTGGATTTATTTTTCTTCCAATCTTTCTTTATTTCTTTCTTTCTTTCTTTCTTTTCCCAGATTCATAGTGATATACATTGCGCTATTCTTTTTTTTTTTTGGTTTGTTGGATTTATTTTCTTCCATTCTTTCTTTATTTCTTTCTTTCTTTCTTTCTTTTCCCAGATTCATAGTGATATACATTGCGCTATTCTTTTTTTTTTTGGTTTGTTGCGGATTTATTTTCTTCCAATCTTTCTTTATTTCTTTCTTTCTTTCTTTCTTTTCAGAATTCATAGTGATATACATTGCGCTATTCTTTTTTTGGTTTGTTGGATTTATTTTCTTCCATTCTTTCTTTATTTCTTTCTTTCTTTCTTTCTTTTCCCAGATTCACTTATTGATATACATTGCGCTATTCTTTTTTTTTTTGGTTTGTTGGATTTATTTTCTTCCAATCTTTCTTTATTTCTTTCTTTCTTTCTTTCTTTTCCAAGATTCATAGTGATGTACGTTGCGCTATTCTTTTGGTTTGTTTCGTTTATTTCTTCATTCTTTCTTTCTTTCTTTCTTTCTTTCTTTCCTTTCCAAAATTCATAGTGATATACATTGCGCTATTCTTTTTTTTTTTGGTTTGTTGGATTTATTTTCTTCCATTCTTTCTTTCTTTCTTTCTTTCTTTCTTTCTTTTCCCAGATTCATAGTGATATACATTGCGCTATTCTTTTTGGTTTGTTGGATTTATTTTCTTCCAATCTTTCTTTATTTCTTTCTTTCTTTCTTTCTTTTCCAAGATTCATAGTGATATACATTGCGCTATTCTTTTTTTTGGTTTGTTGGTTGTTTTCTTCCAATCTTTCTTTCTTTCTTTCTTTCTTTCTTTCTTTTCCAAGATTCATAGTGATATACATTGCGCTATTCTTTTTTTTTTTGGTTTGTTGAATTAATTTTCTTCCAATCTTTCTTTATTTCTTTCTTTCTTTCTTTCTTTTCCAAGATTCATAGTGATATACATTTCGCTATTCTTTTTTTGGTTTGTTGGATTTATTTTCTTCATTCTTTCTTTCTTTCTTTCTTTCTTTCTTTCTTTCTTTCTTTTCCAAGATTTATAGTGATATACATTGCGCTATTCTTTTTATTTTTTTGGTTTGTTGGATTTATTTCTTTAGCTTTCTTTCTTTCTTTCTTTCTTTCTTTCTTTCTTTCTTTCCAAGATTCATAGTGATATGCATTGCGCTATTCTTTTATTTTTTGGTTTGTTGGATTAATTTTTTTTCTTTCTTTCTTTCTTTCTTTCTTTCTTTCTTTCTTTCTTTCTTTTTCCAGATTCACAGTGATATACATTGCGCTATTCTTTTTTTTTTTGGTTTGTTGAATTAATTTTCTTCCAATCTTTCTTTGTTTCTTTCTTTCTTTCTTTCTTTTCCAAGATTCTTAGTGATATACATTGCGCTATTCTTTTTTTTTTTTGGTTTGTTGGATTTATTTTCTTCCATTCTTTCTTTCTTTCTTTCTTTCTTTCTTTCTTTCTTTCTTTTCGGTTGTAGTGATATACATTGCGCTATTCTTTTATTTTTTGGTTTGTTGGATTGTTTTCTTCCAAGCTTTCTTTCTTTCTTTCTTTCTTTCTTTCTTTCTTTCTTTTCCAAGATTCATAGTGATATACATTGCGCTATTCTTTTATTTTTTTGGTTTGTTGGATTAATTTTCTTTCTTTCTTTCTTTCTTTCTTTCTTTCTTTCTTTCTTTCTTTTCCAAGATTCATAGTGATATACATTATTTTAGCTATTCTTTTTTGGTTTGTTGAATTAATTTTTTCTTCCAATCTTTCTTTATTTCTTTCTTTCTTTCTTTCTTTTCCAAGATTCATAGTGATATACATTGCGCTATTCTTTTTTTTTTGGTTTGTTGGATTTATTTTCTCCATTCTTTCTTTCTTTCTTTCTTTCTTTCTTTCTTTCTTTCTTTTCCAAGATTTATAGTGATATACATTGCGCTATTCTTTTATTTTTTGGTTTGTTTGGATTTATTTTCTTCCAAGCTTTCTTTCTTTCTTTCTTTCTTTCTTTCTTTCTTTCTTTCTTTTCCAAGATTCATAGTGATATGCATTGCGCTATTCTTTTTTTTGGTTTGTTGAATTAATTTCTTCGTCTTTCTTTATTTCTTTCTTTCTTTCTTTCTTTTCCAAGATTCATAGTGATATACATTGCGCTATTCTTTTTTTTTTGGTTTGTTGGATTTATTTCTTCATTCTTTCTTTCTTTCTTTCTTTCTTTCTTTCTTTCTTTCTTTTCCAGATTTATAGTGATATACATTTGCGCTATTCTTTTATTTTTTTGGTTTGTTGGATTTATTTTCTTTCTTTCTTTCTTTCTTTCTTTCTTTCTTTCTTTTCCAGAATTCATAGTGATATACATTACTTTATTCTTTTATTTTTTGGTTTGTTGGATTAATTTTCTTTCTTTCTTTCTTTCTTTCTTTCTTTTTCTTTTCCAAGATTTATAGTGATATACATTGCGCTATTCTTTTATTTTTGGTTTGTTGGATTAATTTTCTTTCTTTCTTTCTTTCTTTCTTTCTTTCTTTCTTTTCCAAGATTCATAGTGATATACATTGCGCTATTCTTTTTTTGGTTTTTTGTTGGATTTATTTTCTTCCATTCTTTCTTTCTTTCTTTCTTTCTTTCTTTCTTTCTTTCTTTTCCAAGATTTATAGTGATATACATTGCGCTATTCTTTTATTTTTTTGGTTTGTTGGATTAATTTTCTTTCTTTCTTTCTTTCTTTCTTTCTTTCTTTCTTTCTTTTCCAAGATTCATAGTGATATACATTGCGCTATTCTTTTATTTTTTGGTTTGTTGGATTAATTTTCTTTCTTTCTTTCTTTCTTTCTTTCTTTCTTTCTTTCTTTCTTTCTTTTCCAAGATTCATAGTGATATACATTGCGCTATTCTTTTTTTTTTTTTGGTTTGTTGAATTAATTTTCTTCCAATCTTTCTTTATTTCTTTCTTTCTTTCTTTCTTTTTAAGATTCATAGTGATATACATTGCGCTATTCTTTTTTTTTTTTGGTTTGTTGGATTTATTTTCTTTCTTTCTTTCTTTCTTTCTTTCTTTCTTTTCCCGAATTCATAGTGATGTACATTGCTCTATTCTTTTTTTTTTTTTTGGTTTGTTGGATTTATTTTCTTCATTCTTTCTTTCTTTCTTTCTTTCTTTCTTTTCCCAAGATTCATAGTGATATACATTTTAGCTATTCTTTTTTTTTTTTTGGTTTTGTTGAGATGATTTCCTTCAATCTTTCTTTCTTTCTTTCTTTCTTTCTTTTCCGAATTCATAGTGATATGCAGTCGCTATTCTTTTTTTTGGTTTGTTGGATTTATTTTCTTCATTCTTTCTTTCTTTCTTTCTTTCTTTTTCTTTTCCCAGATTCATAGTGATATACATTGCGCTATTCTTTTTTGGTTTGTTGGATTTGCTTTCTTGGTCTTTCTTTATTTCTTTCTTTTTTTCTTTCTTTTCCAAGATTCATAGTGATATACATTGCGCTATTCTTTTTTTGGTTTGTTGGATTTATTTTCTTCCATTCTTTCTTTCTTTCTTTCTTTCTTTCTTTCTTTTCCCAGATTCTTATTGATATTCATTGCTCTATTCTTTTTTTTTTTGGTTTTTGTTGAATTTATTTTCTTGCTTCCATTCTTTCTTTCTTTCTTTCTTTCTTTCTTTCTTTCTTTCTTTTTCTTTCTTTTCCAAGATTCATAGTGATATACTTTAAGCTATTCTTTTTTTTGGTTTGGTGGATTTATTTTCTTCAATCTTTCTTTATTTCTTTCTTTCTTTCTTTCTTTTCCAAGATTCATAGTGATATGCATTGCGCTATTCTTTTTTTTTGGTTTGTTGGATTTATTTTCTTCCATTCTTTCTTTCTTTCTTTCTTTCTTTCTTTTCCAAATTCATGGTAATCTTTCGTGCGCTATTCTTTTTTTGGTTTGTTGGATTTATTTTTTCTTCCAATCTTTCTTTATTTCTTTCTTTTCTTTCTTTCTTTTCCAAGATTCATGGTGATATACATTGCGCTATTCTTTTGGTTTGTTGGATTTATTTTCTTCCAATCTTTCTTTATTTCTTTCTTTCTTTCTTTCTTTTCCAAGATTCATAGTGATATACATTGCGCTATTCTTTTTTTTTTGGTTTGTTGGATTTATTTTCTTCCATTCTTTTTTCTTTCTTTCTTTCTTTCTTTCTTTCTTTTCCCAGATTCATAGTGATGTACATTGCGCTATTCTTTTTTTTTTTTGGTTTTGTTGGTTATTTTCTTCCAATCTTTCTTTTCTTTCTTTCTTTCTTTCTTTTCCAAAGTTCATAGTGATATACATTGCGCTATTCTTTTTTGGTTTGTTGGATTTATTTTCTTCCATTCTTTCTTTATTTCTTTCTTTCTTTCTTTCTTTTTCCAAGATTCTTGTAGTGATATACATTGCGCTATTCTTTTTTTTTTGGTTGTTGGATTTATTTTCTTCATTCTTTCTTTATTTCTTTCTTTCTTTCTTTCTTTTCCAAGATTCATGGTGATATGCATTCGCTATTCTTTTTTTTTTGGTTGTTTGGATTTATTTTCTTCCATTCTTTCTTTCTTTCTTTCTTTCTTTCTTTCTTTTCCCAGATTCAAGTGATATACATTGCGCTATTCTTTTTTTTTTGGTTTGTTGGATTTATTTTCTTCAGTCTTTCTTTATTTCTTTCTTTCTTTCTTTCTTTTCCCAGATTCATAGTGATATACATTGCGCTATTCTTTTTGGTTTGTTGGATTTATTTTCTTCATTCTTTCTTTATTTCTTTCTTTCTTTCTTTCTTTTTCCCAGATTCATGGTGATGTATTGCGCTGTTCTTTTGGTTTGTTGGATTTATTTTCTTCCAATCTTTCTTTATTTCTTTCTTTCTTTCTTTCTTTCTTTAGATTCATAGTGATATACATTGCGCTATTCTTTTTGGTTTGTTGGATTTATTTTCTTCCATTCTTTTCTTTATTTCTTTCTTTCTTTCTTTCTTTTCCCAGATTCATAGTGATATATACATTGCGCTATTCTTTTTTTTTTTGGTTTGTTGGATTTGTTTTCTTCCAATCTTTCTTTCTTTCTTTCTTTCTTTCTTTCTTTTTCCAAGATTCATAGTGATATACATTGCGCTATTCTTTTTTTTTTGGTTTGTTGGATTTATTTTCTTCATTCTTTCTTTCTTTCTTTCTTTCTTTCTTTCTTTTTCCAGATTCTTGAGGAAGTGATATCGTGCTATTTCTTTTTTTTTTTTGGTTTGTTTGGTTTGTTTTCTTCCATTCTTTCTTTCTTTCTTTCTTTCTTTCTTTCTTTCCCAGATTCATGTGATGATGTCGTAGCTATTCTTTTTTGGTTTGTTGGATTTATTTTCTTCAATCTTTCTTTATTTCTTTCTTTCTTTCTTTCTTTTCAAAATTCATAGTGATATGCATTCGCTGTTCTTTTTTGGTTTGTTGGATTTATTTTCTTCCAATCTTTCTTTATTTCTTTCTTTCTTTTCTTTCTTTTCCAAGATTCATAGTGATATACATTAGCTATTCTTTTTTTTGGTTTGTTAGTTTATTTTCTTCATTCTTTCTTTCTTTCTTTCTTTCTTTCTTTCTTTTCCAGATTCATAGTGATATACATTACGCTATTCTTTTTTTTTTTGGTTTATTGGATTTATTTTCTTCCAATCTTTCTTTATTTCTTTCTTTCTTTCTTTCTTTTCCAAGATTCATAGTGATATTCATTCGCTATTCTTTTGGTTTGTTGGATTTATTTTCTTCCCGTTTCTTTCTTTCTTTCTTTCTTTCTTTCTTTCTTTCCCAGATTCATAGTGATATACATTGCGCTATTCTTTTTTTTTTTTGGTTTGTTTAGTTATTTCTTCATTCTTTCTTTCTTTCTTTCTTTCTTTCTTTCTTTCCCAGATTCATAGTGATAGCTACCGACTGCATATTCTTTTTGGTTTGTTGGATTTATTTTCTTCCCAATCTTTCTTTATTTCTTTCTTTCTTTCTTTCTTTTCCAAGATTCATAGTGATATGCATTGCGCTATTCTTTTTTTGGTTTGTTGGATTTGTTTTTTCTTCCAATCTTTCTTTATTTCTTTCTTTCTTTCTTTCTTTTCCAAGATTCATAGTGATATACATTGCGCTATTCTTTTGGTTTGTTGGATTTATTTTCTTCATTCTTTCTTTCTTTCTTTCTTTCTTTCTTTTCCCAGATTCATAGTGATATACATTGCGCTATTCTTTTTTTTTTTTTTTGGTTTGTTGGATTTCATTTTTCTTCCAATCTTTCTTTATTTCTTTCTTTCTTTTCTTTCTTTTCCAAGATTCATAGTGATATACATTGCGCTATTCTTTTTTGGTTTGTTGGATTTATTTTCTTCCATTCTTTCTTTCTTTCTTTCTTTCTTTCTTTCTTTTCCCAGATTCATAGTGATATGCAGTTGCGCTATTCTTTTTTTGGTTTGTTGGATTTATTTTCTTCCATTCTTTCTTTCTTTCTTTCTTTCTTTCTTTCTTTTCCCAGATTCATAGTGATATACATTCTTTATTCTTTTTTTTTTTGGTTTGTTGGATTTATTTTCTTCCAATCTTTCTTTATTTCTTTCTTTCTTTCTTTCTTTTCCAGATTCATAGTGATACTCATTGCGCTATTCTTTTTTTTGGTTTGTTGGATTTATTTTCTTCCAATCTTTCTTTATTTCTTTCTTTCTTTCTTTCTTTTCCAAGATTCATAGTGATATACATTGCGCTATTCTTTTTTGGTTTGTTGGATTTATTTTCTTCCATTCTTTCTTTCTTTCTTTCTTTCTTTCTTTCTTTTCCAGATTCATAGTGATATACATTGCGCTATTCTTTTTTTGGTTTGTTGGATTTATTTTCTTCATTCTTTCTTTCTTTCTTTCTTTCTTTCTTTCTTTTCCAAGATTCATAGTGATATGCATTGCGCTATTCTTTTTTTTTTTTTTTTTTTGGTTTGTTGAATTAATTTTCTTCCAATCTTTCTTTATTTCTTTCTTTCTTTCTTTCTTTTCCAAGATTCATAGTGATATACATTGCTCTATTCTTTTTTTTTTGGTTTGTTGGATTTATTTTCTTCCATTCTTTTTCTTTCTTTCTTTCCTTCTTTCTTTCTTTCTTTTCCCAGATTCATAGTGATATACATTGCGCTATTCTTTTTTTTGGTTTGTTGAATTAATTTTCTTCCAATCTTTCTTTATTTCTTTCTTTCTTTCTTTCTTTCCAAGATTCATAGTGATATACATTGCGCTATTCTTTTTTTGGTTTGTTGGATTTATTTTCTTCCATTCTTTCTTTCTTTCTTTCTTTCTTTCTTTCTTTTCCCAGATTCATAGTATACATTGCGCTATTCTTTTTTTTTTGGTTTGTTGGATTTATTTCTTCATTCTTTCTTTCTTTCTTTCTTTCTTTCTTTCTTTTCCAGTTGTAGTGATATACATTGCGCTATTCTTTTTTTTTTGGTTTGTTGAATTAATTTTCTTCAATCTTTCTTTATTTCTTTCTTTCCTTTCTTTCTTTTCAAGATTCATAGTGATATACATTGCTCTATTCTTTTTTTTTTTTTGGTTTGTTGGATTTATTTTCTTCATTCTTTCTTTCTTTCTTTCCTTCTTTCTTTCTTTCTTTTCCAAGATTCATAGTGATGTACATTGCGCTATTCTTTTTTTTTTTGGTTTGTTAGATTAATTTTCTTCCAATCTTTCTTTATTTCTTTCTTTCTTTCTTTCTTTCTTTCTTTCTTTTCCAAGATTCATAGTAGTATACATTGCTCTATTCTTTTGGTTTGTTGGATTTATTTTCTTCCATTCTTTCTTTCTTTCTTTCTTTCTTTCTTTCTTTCTTTCTTTCTTTTCCCAGATTCATAGTGATATACATTTGTCTATTCTTTTTTTTTTTTGGTTTGTTGGATTTATTTTTCTTCATTCTTTCTTTCTTTCTTTCTTTCTTTCTTTCTTTTCCCAGATTCATGATATACATTGCTCTATTCTTTTTTTTTTTTGGTTTGTTGGTTTATTTTCTTCCAAGCTTTCTTTCTTTCTTTCTTTCTTTCTTTCTTTCTTTCTTTCAAAATTTGTAGTGATATACATTGCGCTATTCTTTTTTTTTTTGGTTTGTTGGATTTATTTTCTTCCAAGCTTTCTTTCTTTCTTTCTTTCTTTCTTTCTTTCTTTCTTTTCCAAGATTCATAGTGATATACATTGCTCTATTCTTTTTTTTTTGGTTTGTTGGATTTATTTTCTTCCATTCTTTCTTTCTTTCTTTCTTTCTTTCTTTCTTTTCTTTTCCCAGATTCATAGTGATATACATTGCTCTATTCTTTTTTTTTTTGGTTTGTTGGATTTATTTTCTTCCATTCTTTCTTTCTTTCTTTCTTTCTTTCTTTCTTTCTTTTCCCAGATTCATAGTGATATACATTGCTCTATTCTTTTTTTTTTGGTTTGTTGGATTTATTTTCTTCCATTCTTTCTTTCTTTCTTTCTTTCTTTCTTTCTTTTCCCAGATTCATAGTGATATACATTGCTCTATTCTTTTTTTTTTGGTTTGTTGGATTTATTTTCTTCCATTCTTTCTTTCTTTCTTTCTTTCTTTCTTTCTTTTCCCAGATTCATAGTGATATACATTGCTCTATTCTTTTTTTTTTTGGTTTGTTGGATTTATTTTCTTCCAAGCTTTCTTTCTTTCTTTCTTTCTTTCTTTCTTTCTTTTCCAAGATTTATAGTGATATACATTGCGCTATTCTTTTTTTTTTTTTGGTTTGTTGGATTTATTTTCTTCCAATCTTTCTTTCTTTCTTTCTTTCTTTCTTTCTTTCTTTTCCCAGATTCATAGTGATATACATTGCGCTATTCTTTTTTTTTTTTGGTTTGTTGGATTTATTTTCTTCCATTCTTTCTTTCTTTCTTTCTTTCTTTCTTTCTTTTCCCAGATTCATAGTGATATACATTGCGCTATTCTTTTTTTTTTTTTGGTTTGTTGGATTTATTTTCTTCCAATCTTTCTTTCTTTCTTTCTTTCTTTCTTTCTTTTCCCAGATTCATAGTGATATACATTGCTCTATTCTTTTTTTTTTGGTTTGTTGGATTTATTTTCTTCCATTCTTTCTTTCTTTCTTTCTTTCTTTCTTTCTTTCTTTCTTTTCCCAGATTCATAGTGATATACATTGCTCTATTCTTTTTTTTTTTGGTTTGTTGGATTTATTTTCTTCCATTCTTTCTTTCTTTCTTTCTTTCTTTCTTTCTTTTCCCAGATTCATAGTGATATACATTGCGCTATTCTTTTTTTTTTTTTGGTTTGTTGGATTTATTTTCTTCCAATCTTTCTTTCTTTCTTTCTTTCTTTCTTTCTTTCCCAGATTCATAGTGATATACATTGCTCTATTCTTTTTTTTTTGGTTTGTTGGATTTATTTTCTTCCATTCTTTCTTTCTTTCTTTCTTTCTTTCTTTCTTTCTTTTCCCAGATTCATAGTGATATACATTGCTCTATTCTTTTTTTTTTTGGTTTGTTGGATTTATTTTCTTCCATTCTTTCTTTCTTTCTTTCTTTCTTTCTTTCTTTCTTTTCCCAGATTCATAGTGATATACATTGCTCTATTCTTTTTTTTTTTGGTTTGTTGGATTTATTTTCTTCCATTCTTTCTTTCTTTCTTTCTTTCTTTCTTTCTTTTCCCAGATTCATAGTGATATACATTGCTCTATTCTTTTTTTTTTGGTTTGTTGGATTTATTTTCTTCCAAGCTTTCTTTCTTTCTTTCTTTCTTTCTTTCTTTCTTTTCCAAGATTTATAGTGATATACATTGCGCTATTCTTTTTTTTTTTTTGGTTTGTTGGATTTATTTTCTTCCAATCTTTCTTTCTTTCTTTCTTTCTTTCTTTCTTTCTTTTCCCAGATTCATAGTGATATACATTGCTCTATTCTTTTTTTTTTGGTTTGTTGGATTAATTTTCTTCCAATCTTTCTTTCTTTCTTTCTTTCTTTCTTTCTTTTCCAAGATTTATAGTGATATACATTGCTCTATTCTTTTTTTTTTTTTGGTTTGTTGGATTTATTTTCTTCCATTCTTTCTTTCTTTCTTTCTTTCTTTCTTTCTTTTCCAAGATTTATAGTGATATACATTGCGCTATTCTTTTTTTTTTTTTGGTTTGTTGGATTAATTTTCTTCCAATCTTTCTTTCTTTCTTTCTTTCTTTCTTTCTTTCTTTTCCAAGATTCATAGTGATATACATTGCTCTATTCTTTTTTTTTTTTTGGTTTGTTGGATTAATTTTCTTCCAATCTTTCTTTCTTTCTTTCTTTCTTTCTTTCTTTCTTTTCCAAGATTCATAGTGATATACATTGCTCTATTCTTTTTTTTTTTTGGTTTGTTGGATTAATTTTCTTCCAATCTTTCTTTCTTTCTTTCTTTCTTTCTTTCTTTCTTTTCCAAGATTCATAGTGATATACATTGCTCTATTCTTTTTTTTTTTTGGTTTGTTGGATTAATTTTCTTCCAATCTTTCTTTCTTTCTTTCTTTCTTTCTTTCTTTTCCAAGATTCATAGTGATATACATTGCGCTATTCTTTTTTTTTTTTGGTTTGTTGGATTAATTTTCTTCCAATCTTTCTTTCTTTCTTTCTTTCTTTCTTTCTTTCTTTTCCAAGATTCATAGTGATATACATTGCTCTATTCTTTTTTTTTTTTTGGTTTGTTGGATTAATTTTCTTCCAATCTTTCTTTCTTTCTTTCTTTCTTTCTTTCTTTCTTTTCCAAGATTCATAGTGATATACATTGCTCTATTCTTTTTTTTTTTTGGTTTGTTGGATTAATTTTCTTCCAATCTTTCTTTCTTTCTTTCTTTCTTTCTTTCTTTTCCAAGATTCATAGTGATATACATTGCTCTATTCTTTTTTTTTTTTGGTTTGTTGGATTAATTTTCTTCCAATCTTTCTTTCTTTCTTTCTTTCTTTCTTTCTTTTCCAAGATTTATAGTGATATACATTGCGCTATTCTTTTTTTTTTTTTGGTTTGTTGGATTTATTTTCTTCCATTCTTTCTTTCTTTCTTTCTTTCTTTCTTTCTTTCTTTTCCCAGATTCATAGTGATATACATTGCTCTATTCTTTTTTTTTTGGTTTGTTGGATTTATTTTCTTCCATTCTTTCTTTCTTTCTTTCTTTCTTTCTTTCTTTTCCCAGATTCATAGTGATATACATTGCTCTATTCTTTTTTTTTTGGTTTGTTGGATTTATTTTCTTCCAAGATTTCTTTCTTTCTTTCTTTCTTTCTTTCTTTCTTTTCCAAGATTTATAGTGATATACATTGCGCTATTCTTTTTTTTTTTGGTTTGTTGGATTTATTTTCTTCCATTCTTTCTTTCTTTCTTTCTTTCTTTCTTTCTTTCTTTTCCCAGATTCATAGTGATATACATTGCTCTATTCTTTTTTTTTTGGTTTGTTGGATTTATTTTCTTCCATTCTTTCTTTCTTTCTTTCTTTCTTTCTTTCTTTCTTTCTCTTTTCTTTTCCAAGATTCATAGTGATATACATTGCGCTATTCTTTTTTTTTTTTTTGGTTTGTTGGATTTATTTTCTTCCATTCTTTCTTTCTTTCTTTCTTTCTTTCTTTCTTTTCCCAGATTCATAGTGATATACATTGCTCTATTCTTTTTTTTTTGGTTTGTTGGATTTATTTTCTTCCAAGCTTTCTTTCTTTCTTTCTTTCTTTCTTTCTTTCTTTTCCAAGATTTATAGTGATATACATTGCGCTATTCTTTTTTTTTTTTTGGTTTGTTGGATTTATTTTCTTCCAATCTTTCTTTCTTTCTTTCTTTCTTTCTTTCTTTCTTTCTTTCTTTCTTTTCCCAGATTCATAGTGATATACATTGCTCTATTCTTTTTTTTTTTGGTTTGTTGGATTTATTTTCTTCCATTCTTTCTTTCTTTCTTTCTTTCTTTCTTTCTTTCTTTCTTTTCCCAGATTCATAGTGATATACATTGCTCTATTCTTTTTTTTTTGGTTTGTTGGATTTATTTTCTTCCAAGCTTTCTTTCTTTCTTTCTTTCTATCTTTCTTTCTTTTCCAAGATTTATAGTGATATACATTGCGCTATTCTTTTTTTTTTTTTGGTTTGTTGGATTTATTTTCTTCCATTCTTTCTTTCTTTCTTTCTTTCTTTCTTTCTTTCTTTTCCCAGATTCATAGTGATATACATTGCTCTATTCTTTTTTTTTTGGTTTGTTGGATTTATTTTCTTCCATTCTTTCTTTCTTTCTTTCTTTCTTTCTTTCTTTTCCCAGATTCATAGTGATATACATTGCTCTATTCTTTTTTTTTTTGGTTTGTTGGATTTATTTTCTTCCAAGCTTTCTTTCTTTCTTTCTTTCTTTCTTTCTTTCTTTTCCAAGATTTATAGTGATATACATTGCGCTATTCTTTTTTTTTTTTTGGTTTGTTGGATTTATTTTCTTCCATTCTTTCTTTCTTTCTTTCTTTCTTTCTTTCTTTCTTTTCCCAGATTCATAGTGATATACATTGCTCTATTCTTTTTTTTTTGGTTTGTTGGATTTATTTTCTTCCATTCTTTCTTTCTTTCTTTCTTTCTTTCTTTCTTTCTTTCTTTCCCAGATTCATAGTGATATACATTGCTCTATTCTTTTTTTTTTTTTGGTTTGTTGGATTTATTTTCTTCCAATCTTTCTTTCTTTCTTTCTTTCTTTCTTTCTTTCTTTCTTTTCCCAGATTCATAGTGATATACATTGCTCTATTCTTTTTTTTTTGGTTTGTTGGATTTATTTTCTTCCAAGCTTTCTTTCTTTCTTTCTTTCTTTCTTTCTTTCTTTCTTTTCCAAGATTTATAGTGATATACATTGCGCTATTCTTTTTTTTTTTTTGGTTTGTTGGATTTATTTTCTTCCATTCTTTCTTTCTTTCTTTCTTTCTTTCTTTCTTTCTTTTCCCAGATTCATAGTGATATACATTGCTCTATTCATTTTTTTTTGGTTTGTTGGATTTATTTTCTTCCATTCTTTCTTTCTTTCTTTCTTTCTTTCTTTCTTTCTTTCTTTCCCTTTTCCCAGATTCATAGTGATATACATTGCTCTATTCTTTTTTTTTTTTTGGTTTGTTGGATTTATTTTCTTCCAATCTTTCTTTCTTTCTTTCTTTCTTTCTTTCTTTCTTTCTTTTCCCAGATTCATAGTGATATACATTGCTCTATTCTTTTTTTTTTTGGTTTGTTGGATTTATTTTCTTCCAATCTTTCTTTCTTTCTTTCTTTCTTTCTTTCTTTCTTTCTTTTCCCAGATTCATAGTGGTATACATTGCTCTATTCTTTTTTTTTTTTTGGTTTGTTGGATTTATTTTCTTCCAATCTTTCTTTCTTTCTTTCTTTCTTTCTTTCTTTCTTTCTTTCTTTCTTTTCCCAGATTCATAGTGATATACATTGCTCTATTCTTTTTTTTTTTGGTTTGTTGGATTTATTTTCTTCCAATCTTTCTTTCTTTCTTTCTTTCTTTCTTTCTTTCTTTCTTTCTTTTCCAAGATTCATAGTGATATACATTGCTCTATTCTTTTTTTTTTGGTTTGTTGGATTTATTTTCTTCCAAGCTTTCTTTCTTTCTTTCTTTCTTTCTTTCTTTCTTTTCCCAGATTCATAGTGATATACATTGCGCTATTCTTTTTTTTTTTTTGGTTTGTTGGATTTATTTTCTTCCAATCTTTCTTTCTTTCTTTCTTTCTTTCTTTCTTTCTTTCTTTCTTTTCCCAGATTCATAGTGATATACATTGCTCTATTCTTTTTTTTTTGGTTTGTTGGATTTATTTTCTTCCAAGCTTTCTTTCTTTCTTTCTTTCTTTCTTTCTTTCTTTTCCAAGATTTATAGTGATATACATTGCGCTATTCTTTTTTTTTTTTTTGGTTTGTTGGATTTATTTTCTTCCATTCTTTCTTTCTTTCTTTCTTTCTTTCTTTCTTTCTTTCTTTTCCCAGATTCATAGTGATATACATTGCTCTATTCTTTTTTTTTTGGTTTGTTGGATTTATTTTCTTCCATTCTTTCTTTCTTTCTTTCTTTCTTTCTTTCTTTTCCCAGATTCATAGTGATATACATTGCTCTATTCTTTTTTTTTTGGTTTGTTGGATTTATTTTCTTCCAAGCTTTCTTTCTTTCTTTCTTTCTTTCTTTCTTTCTTTTCCAAGATTTATAGTGATATACATTGCGCTATTCTTTTTTTTTTGGTTTGTTGGATTTATTTTCTTCCAATCTTTCTTTCTTTCTTTCTTTCTTTCTTTCTTTCTTTCTTTCTTTTCCCAGATTCATAGTGATATACATTGCTCTATTCTTTTTTTGGTTTGTTAGTTTATTTTCTTCCATTCTTTCTTTCTTTCTTTCTTTCTTTCTTTCTTTCTTTCTCTCTTTTCCAAGATTCATAGTGATATACATTGTAGCTATTCTTTTTTTGGTTTGTTGGATTAATTTTCTTCCAAGCTTTCTTTCTTTCTTTCTTTCTTTCTTTCTTTCTTTTCCAAGATTCATAGTAGTCTACATTGCTCTATTCTTTTTTTTTTGGTTTGTTGGATTTATTTTCTTCAATCTTTCTTTCTTTCTTTCTTTCTTTCTTTCTTTCTTTCTTTCTTTCTTTTCTCTCTTTTCCAAGATTCATAGTGATATACATTGCTCTATTCTTTTTTGGTTTGTTGATTTATTTTCTTCCAATCTTTCTTTCTTTCTTTCTTTCTTTCTTTCTTTCTTTCTTTCTTTCTTTTCCCAGATTCATAGTGATATACATTGCTCTATTCTTTTTTTTTGGTTTGTTGGATTAATTTTCTTCCAATCTTTCTTTCTTTCTTTCTTTCTTTCTTTCTTTCTTTCTTTCTTTTCAGATTCATAGTGATATACATTGCTCTATTCTTTTTTGGTTTGTTGGATTTATTTTCTTCCAAGCTTTCTTTCTTTCTTTCTTTCTTTCTTTCTTTCTTTCTTTCTTTCTTTCTTTCTTTTCCCAGATTCATAGTGATATACATTGCTCTATTCTTTTTTTTTGGTTTGTTGGATTTATTTTCTTCCATTCTTTCTTTCTTTCTTTCTTTCTTTCTTTCTTTCTTTCTTTCTTTTCAGATTCACCCATTGATATACATTAAGCTATTCTTTTTTTTTTTGGTTGTTGGATTAATTTTCTTCCAATCTTTCTTTCTTTCTTTCTTTCTTTCTTTCTTTCTTTCTTTTCCCAGATTCATAGTAGTATACATTGCTCTATTCTTTTTTTGGTTTGTTGGATTTATTTTCTTCCAAGCTTTCTTTCTTTCTTTCTTTCTTTCTTTCTTTCTTTCTTTTCCAAGATTCATAAGTGATATACATTGCTCTATTCTTTTTTTTTTTGGTTTGTTTGGATTTATTTTCTTCCAAGCTTTCTTTCTTTCTTTCTTTCTTTCTTTATTTCTTTCTTTCTTTCTTTTCCCAGATTCATAGTGATATACATTGCTCTATTCTTTTTTTTTTGGTTTGTTGGATTTATTTTCTTCCATTCTTTCTTTCTTTCTTTCTTTCTTTCTTTCTTTCTTTCTTTCTTTCTTTTCCCAGATTCATAGTGATATACATTGCTCTATTCTTTTTTTTTTGGTTTTGTTGGATTTATTTTCTTCCATTCTTTCTTTCTTTCTTTCTTTCTTTCTTTCTTTCTTTCTTTCTTTTCCAAGATTCATAGTGATATACATTGCGCTATTCTTTTTTTTTTTGGTTTGTTGGATTAATTTTCTTCCAATCTTTCTTTCTTTCTTTCTTTCTTTCTTTCTTTCTTTCTTTTCCCAGATTCATAGTGATATACATTGCTCTATTCTTTTGGTTTGTTGGATTTATTTTCTTCCAAGCTTTCTTTCTTTCTTTCTTTCTTTCTTTCTTTCTTTTCCAAGTTTCATAGTGATATACATTGCTCTATTCTTTTTTTTTTTTTGGTTTGTTGGATTTATTTTCTTCCATGCTTTCTTTCTTTCTTTCTTTCTTTCTTTATTTCTTTCTTTTTCAAGATTCATAGTGATATACATTGCGCTATTCTTTTATTTTTGGTTTGTTGGATTAATTTTCTTCCATTCTTTCTTTCTTTCTTTCTTTCTTTCTTTCTTTCTTTCTTTCTTTCTTTTCCAAGATTCATAGTGATATACATTGCTCCTTCTTTTTTTTTTTTGGTTTGTTGGATTTGTTTTCTTCCAAGCTTTCTTTCTTTCTTTCTTTCTTTCTTTATTTCTTTCTTTTCCAAGATTCATAGTATACATTGCGCTATTCTTTTATTTTTTTGGTTTGTTGGATTAATTTTCTTCCATTCTTTCTTTCTTTCTTTCTTTCTTTCTTTCTTTCTTTCTTTCTTTTCCAAGATTCATAGTATTATACATTGCTCTATTCTTTTTTTTTTTTTTGGTTTGTTGGATTTATTTTCTTCCAAGCTTTCTTTCTTTCTTTCTTTCTTTCTTTATTTCTTTCTTTTCCAAGATTCATAGTGATATACATTGCGCTATTCTTTTTTTTTTTTTTTGGTTTGTTGGATTAATTTTCTTCCAATCTTTCTTTCTTTCTTTCTTTCTTTCTTTCTTTCTTTCTTTCTTTCTTTCTTTTCCCCGGAAATATTACGATTAATAATAAAATAATTACGAATTATACCGCTTTGAATTCATCTCCCTGTATTTTAATATTTTTTATTTTAAAATTTTAATTTAACGCTTTTAAATTTTTTTATAGCCATGCAATTTTTCTCTATTTAAATTTTACTTTTGATAAATTAAAAAATACTATGCTAATATTATAAAATTTAACACCCATGAATATCGAGTGAACTTAAATTAAAATCTCTAAAACAGTCAGTTCCTAATATGCACCTGATGATTGCGTAACGCATGAAACCCAAGTCGTGCCACCGCCGGAGGATAATATGTATATTTTTTAATGAATATAATTAATAACTTTGTTTATATTACATTGAGCACTGTTTTATTAACACCCGAATAATATTTGTATACAGGCGTGTATTCCCATATGTATATTTATTAATTCACATAACGATATATACATATTTATGTGTGTTTGTGTCTGTGAGTGTGTGTGTGTGCGTGCGTGCGTGCGTGCGTGCGTGCGTGCGTTTGTAAATATTTACAAATAGATTGTATCTGTATAAGAGACAAAATGAATAAAAATACACATAAGTAAGTATTCTTAACCCGCGCGTTTTGTCCTCTGTAAGAATTTACCAATACAGTGTGATCAGGGAATGTAGAAAGCTATAGATTCTCCCCTTTTTTCATTATATATATATATATATATATATATATATATTCCAATACGCGACCTAGATTTCTATCATGAGTGGTATCTTCAGGCAATTTAAGATAACTGATTTTGCCGTTTTCTTTAAGAAACGTAAAGGTGTTTTTTTTAATGCTCACGTGGCAGGCAATTTTTGAACGCACAGTTTTAACAATTAAAACGAATTATGGCGTTTTCATCCATGGTTGTATGAACCTAAGAGGTTCTTTAGTACGGTTACACTAAGTCATAATTTCCGTTCTTTCATTCAACAGTTTTTTCGCTTTTGTTTGGGAATAGCATAATCTCTAACTTTTCTTCTTGGCACAGTCTACCTATTTTGCCACCGTTGTAAGGCTTGGCTGTTTTTACTATACGTTATGTTTGGGTCTGTTCCATATTTTGATTTTAATTTCCACACGTGGCTATACAATTTTGGTACAGTTTTTGAAGTTTTCTATTTAAATGTAGATCTGTGATTGAACCACCTGGTTTTAAAGGTGTCTTTGATTGAACCCAAATATATTTTGTTTTTGTCATTTAAATCATGTACCTTTGCTTTGTAAATAATTACTTTTGTGTTGCAAAGTCCTGGAAGTGGACATTTATTTTTGTCCCTGCAGTTGCATTATTTATTAGTGGTTTTGTTTTGTACACTGCTATCTAAGTTTCTGGCGTTTTTTTTTTGTTTTTTTTTATGAAACTATCTAAATTACTAGTTCAACTATAACTTAGCTTGATTGTGTTTCTGTTGAAAATTTTGTTTAGTTGTGAGCTTTTTAGAAAGTGTCTGTCTGTCAGTTTAAAAAATATTTGTCCTATTTTGGTCTTTATCTTTAAATTAAATGGTGGAATGAATCAGATAATGTTTCCTTTTCTATTATCTTTTTTATTTGACTGTTTGATTAAGAATTATATTGTAAAATACTTTTATGGCCAGATTTTCTTAATGCATATATATATATATATATGTGTGTGTGTGTGTGTGTGTGTGTGTGTGTGTGTGTTTAGGCAGCAAATTTTCTTTTAGACATGTAAGATTTAAAATTTATTGCAAACATTGTGTCTGCTTATTTCTTTTTAAATCTGTTCATACTCACGGATAATCTTTCGCGTCTTATAATTGAAAGATGTCAGGGGTGTGATTTATGGTAACAAAGAGATGATTTAATCACAGCTAACAATGCGGAGCAAGGCAATCTAAGACTTACCAAAATATTTGGGGACTATAAACCAGCATACATTTTTGGTTCTATCAAAATATGCACGCCTAAGTTTCCACTTCGCCATACTATATAAAAAATACCCATTCCTGTATACCAACTAACTAAAACCGCTTAACTAATTAATTACACAATACATACCTAAAAAATACAGCATTAAATCATCTCTTGAACTTATACAAATATTAAAAACGCAATAACCTAATAATGAAACCATAGCATCACTTGATGTTCACAGTAATTTTTTAGCAACATAGTTTTGCGGTTATTTTCTGTTACCATAACACAACTTTGAAGATGATCTCGGAAGAAGATTGAAAGTACTTGGGTACATTGGGAAATGAATGATAATAACATCTGTCAACGTTACACCTCATTGCTGACATCTTTCTATTATAATACGCGAAAGATTATCGGTGAGTATGAACGGATTTTATTTAGAATAAGCAGACACAATCTTTGTAATTTATTTAATCTGATATCTATCTATCTATCTATCTATCTATCTATCTATCTATCTATCTATCTATCTATCTATCCCTAATCCCAATGTCTCTGTCTATTTATATCTATCTATCTATCTATCTATCTATCTATCTATCTATCTATCTATCTATCTATCTTCTCTCTCGGTCTGTTCATATCTATCTATCTATCTATCTATCTATCTATCTATCTATCTTCTCTCTCGGTCTGTTCATATCTATCTATCTATCTATCTATCTATCTATCTATCTATCTATCTATCTATCTATCCCAATGTCTCTGTCTATTTATATCTATCTATCTATCTATCTATCTATCTATCTATCTATCTATCTATCTTCTCTCTCGGTCTGTTCATATCTATCTATCTATCTATCTATCTATCTATCTATCTATCTATCTATCTATCCCAATGTCTCTGTCTATTTATATCTATCTATCTATCTATCTATCTATCCCAATGTCTCTGTCTATTTATATCTATCTATCTATCTATCTATCTATCTATCTATCTATCTATCTATCTATCTATCTATCTTCTCTCTCGGTCTGTTCATATCTATCTATCTATCTATCTATCTATCTATTTCGTCTGTTCATATCTATCTATCTATCTATCTATCTATCTATCTATCTATCTATCTCGGTCTGTTCATATCTATCTATCTATCTATCTATCTATCTATCTATCTATCTATCTATCTTCTCTCTCGGTCTGTTCATATCTATCTATCTATCTATCTATCTATCTATCTATCTATTTCTTTTCTGTCTGTTCATATCTATCTATCTATCTATCTATCTATCTATCTATCTATCTATCTATCTATCTCTGTCTGTTCATATCTATCTATCTATCTATCTATCTATCTATCTATCTATCTATCTATCTATCTATCTATCTATGTCTGTTCATATCTATCTATCTATCTATCTATCTATCTATCTATCTATCTATCTATCTATTTCTTCCAGCTACTCAGTGTCTTCGGTTATTATTTGATTAAAAATAGACTTTCTTTACAAATCGATTATTCAAAAGGTTAATACAATCGAATTCCAGCTGAATTCCTTGCATTTACTTACGCACAAATACCCTTGGCAAAGTTATTAATCCGTCTTTTCTCTCTAGCTATGAGTCAAATAATAGGACAGATTGGGCTCTATAGCCTTGGCTTGCAACCAGTCTACCGCAGAAAGTAATGGCAACCTACTGCGAGATAATCTTCTGCCCAGTCAGTCATGTCTCTTTCGAGACATGATCGCCCAAGCGTGTATCACGTATGGCACTTAACTGACTGACTGACTGAATACAATCATTAATAACTAAGGTTTAAATTTTTATTTTATTTTGTTAAACTGCAAATTTTTCAAAGTGCACACGAACTTTATGGACACTCTGTATTTAAATATATATTCAGCCGCCATTTTCGAAGTTTTCTGCTTTTAAAATAAAGTTCTTTTGCCATGGTGGCAATGTTCATATACCATTGAGCACACATTTTGGGCACACGTGCAAATTAATTTTACTTTTGTCTAAAAATAATTATGATGTTCCGGCTATTCTGTTCTTCAATGGCACAAATATTTTACACACCCTGCTTTAGCTGGTTGTTTTAATGCTATGAATACGTCACATCCCATCTAAGTAACATCTTGAGCTAGCAGAGGGGGCGGATATAAATTGCTTGTATTATCGAATAAAATTATCGACTCACTGATTACGTGTAGCTTTATGTTTGAAAATATTCTTCGTTATTGCTCAACATTACGCCAGAATATATTATGCACTGGGAAATAGGCGAACCTATCTACTTTTGCTTTGGAAAAAAGTATATAAAATTTCCGAGGTTAGGTTAGGTTAGACGCAAGGGGCAGTAAAAGAACATATATATATATATATATATATATATATATATATATATATATATAATCGTCTCGCCCCGAGCAAGGCGGTAACTAACGCCACTGATTTGCTGGGGGCTACGTAAGGGATTGAGAAAGAGCAAACCGGAAACCATATCCTAAACAGGGAACAAGGGATGAGCCTCTTCACCTGTTCAATAGACATGGGAGGAGTGTGAACCGGGCGATAGTTCAGTCTATCTACTCCAATTGAAAAAAAAAAGGAATGACAAGATTGGAGAAAAGAAAACCGGAAACCATATCCTAAACAGGGAACAAGGGATGGCCTCTTCACCTGTTCAATAGACGTGGGTGGAGTGTGAACCGGGCGATAGTTATATATATATATATATATATATATATATATATATATATATATAGTTCATAAAGGAAAATTCAACACGTCATATTAGTTATAAACTATAGTTCATTACAATGAGATTAACTAGCTCATATCATCAGACACTTTTGCAATATTTCCTCCATCTGGCATAAAAGTTCTGCCGGAATGAACGTTTTCTAAAAATGAAGATGGAACATAATAGAAATATGAGCTAGTTAAGCTCATTGAAATGAACTGTAGTTTATACTGACGTGTTGTGTTTTCCTTTATAAACTTCATATCGCTCTTGTTAACACCAATCGAGTTCTCTATATGGATTTACCCATTAATAATTTATATTAAGGAAATCTTGTTGGATTATCCTCACCGTTTTACGAACTGAAAACTATATCTATCTATCTATCTATCTATCTATCTATCTATCTATCTATCTATCTATCTATCTATCTATATTAATAATAATAATAATAATAATAATAATAATAATAATAATAATAATAATAATAATATAATCACAGTGATAATAATCACAGTGAAACTAACACCAATTATAAGAATCTAAATTGCTAGAACTGGCGTTAACATAACTATAATTTAATCGTCTTGAACACCCGGAAGAGAACCTCTTCTTAGGGCAAAGGTGGGGGATAAAAAAGAAACAAAGGCGTACAAGCACGAAAGGTCGAGTATCAGTTTGAAAAAACAAAAAACCTCGAGACGAAACCGTTTTGTATATATCTATCTATCTCAGTCTGTTAATATTTATCTATATATCTATCTCAGTCTGTTCATATATATATATATATATATATATATATATATATATATATACCACCCACGTCTATTGAACAGGTTAAGAGGCTCATCCCTTGTTCCCAGTTTAGGATGTGGTTTCCGGCTTTCTTTTCCAATCTTCTCACTTTGTTTTTTTTTTTTTTTTCAGTTAGAGTAGATATATCTGTCTTTCGCCCGGTTCACACTCCACCCACCTCTATTGAACAGGTGAAGAGGCTCATTCATTGTTCCCTGTTTAGGATGTGGTTTCCGGCTTTCTCTTTTCCAATCTTTTCACTATTACGTATCCCCCTGCACACCAGTGGCGTTACCGCCTTGCTCGAGGTGATACGATTAATATATATATATATATATATATATATATATATATATATATTAAGTAAGTAATTCATCGAGCTTTTGATTCGACCTGAACAGAATGCACTGAACAGCCGTTTCATCCTATTTGGGACTCTTCAACAGTGCGCATCCACTACCACAAATCACAAAACCCAGACAGTTAGGTTATTAAGCTGATGTCATACCAATTTTACCACGGGCCCTGCCGACGAAGAGGTAACGAATTAAACTCGATGACGCACCGCTCGTTCACAAATTCCGGGGTGGAACTCATCCGAGTTCCTTTACCCGTAGGACGGTGCTTCCTAGAGCCACGACTAATCAAACCAAGCCGCTCAATCCAGAGCATTATAAGCTGTTTAAAGCACAGAGATATAATTGAAGTAGTAGGAGGATTTGAATAATTAAGTAATTTATCGAGCTTTTTATTCGACCTCAACAGAATGCAGAAAGAACTGGACGGCCGTTTCGTCCTGTATTTGGGACTCTTTAGCAGTGCGCATCCACTACCAGGAATCGAAATCCAGACAGTTTGGTTATTATTAAGCTGATGTCGTACCAACTGTACCACGGGCTCTGCTGACGAAGAGGTAACGAATTAATCTCGATGATTTGCCGCTTCGTCAGATTATAGAGGGTGTCAGGAAGTGGGTAAGAGAAGGAAGTCTGTGGACATAAAATGTGGGATCATTTTATATATATATTGTAATGTAAAATTGATCCCCCAGTATATATCCACATTATAATAGAATATAATCTTTTTTTAATCATATCGCACCAAGCAAGGCATATTACTGGTACTGTTTTACAGGGGGTTACATAGGAGGAACGTTATGAGAAAGAGTGACAGGTTATAGGGTGTGTCAGGAAGTGGGTAAGAGAAGGATGAGAATACTGATGAAAGTGGAGTGGACAGAGAAAGGAGCATGAGAGAGAGGATGCAGGTTAGCGACATAGGAGATGATTATTGACTTTACATTTAAATTTTTGGAGATTATAGCTGTTGGGGAAGCAAGTAAATGGAAGGGAATTCCACAGGCAGGAAGTGCGAGAAAAGAAGCTGATGGAGTAGAATTTGCGTTTACAATTTATTGGTTTCGCAGTAAAAGGATAGGGACCTAGGTGCTAATCTTGTGGCTCGAGTAAATTTATATATATATATATATATATATATATATAGTTGCAAATTACTCGCATTTAAATACTCGCATTTAAGTAGATATTCTGTTTATAATCAAACACCATGTATGTATATTTATTTCTACCGGCCTGATTATTTCATTTTAGAAATAAATATATACATATACTATTTGATTATAAACAGAATATCTACTCAAATATGAGTATCGATCAAAAATAATGTTCAAAGAAATAATTTCAAATTGTTGGTTGTTTAAACCATTTCGTTAATCTTCGTGATATATATATATATATAGTTATGTGAATTAATAAATATATATTTGAGGGCATAATATTATTCAGGTGTAAATAATACAGTGTTCAGTGTAGTATAAACAGAGCTAGTAATTATATATATTAATAAATATACATATTATCCTACGTCGATGGCACGACTCGGAGTTTCATGCTTTATGCAATCATCAGACATAGTTTGTAATATGCACCCCTCATGATTACCTAACTCAAGACACGCCGAGTTGTGTCATCGACGTAGAACAATTTGTATATGTATATAAATTGTTCCACGTCGATTTCACAATTCGGCCTCTCTTGAGTTATGTAATCATCAGGTGGATATATATATATATATATATATATATATATATATATATATATATATATATATATATATGAGCTGAGAGTGTTCTAATTCATTTGCTGAATGAACGATGCGTATTTGCTAGAGTATCTACTAGTTTCATCTTTGATAATGGCTGATGTAAGCTAAAAGTGGATGTGCGTTGTGGCGCAGTGGATATCGGCTGGGAATGAGAAATCGGGGAACCGAGTTCGAATTTCAGTTGAATTCATTGCATTCACTTACGCACAAATACCCTTAGGAAAGGTATTAATCCGACTCTTCCCTCCACTTTTTGGTTAAATAATAGGACAGATTGTATGTATATAGCCTTGTTCGGCAACCAGTCTACCGCAGAAAGCAATGGCAACCTACTGCGGGATAATCTCCTGCCCAGTCAGTCGTGTCTCTTTCGAGACATGATTGCCCAAGCGTGTATCACGTATGGTACTTAACTGACTGTATGTAATAGAAATATGATTAAAACTTCTACTGGGTATAAAGTGGGGGATCAGTCATATATTGCTATGAAGTAATAAACTGATCCCCCAATAATTACTACATAATAATATAATACAGCTCTTCCCCTTCTAGCCATGAGTCAAATAACAGGACAGATTGGGTTCTATAGCCTTGTTCGGCAACCAGTCTACCGCAGAAAGCAATGGCAACCTACTGCGGGATAATCTTCTGCCCAGTCAGTCATGCCTCTTTCGAGACATGATCCCCCAAGCGTGTTTCACGTATGGCACTTAACTGACTGACTGTATGTAATAGAAATATAATTAAAACTTCTACTGGTATAAAGTGGGGGATCAGTATTATATTGTTATGAAGTAATAAACTGATCCCCCACTAATTACTACATAATAATATAATACAGCTCTTCCCCTTCTAGCCATGAGTCAAATAACAGGGCAGATTGGGTTCTATAGTCTTGGTCGGCAACCAGTCTACCACAGAAAGCAATGGCAACCTACTGCGGGATAATCTCCTGCCCAGTCAGTCGTGTCTCTTTCGAGACATGATTGCCCAAGCGTGTATCACGTATGGTACTTAACTGACTGAAGTCGAAAGCTCATAAAGGATTAAATAAAAGCTTGTATTAATATCGTGTTTTTCTTTCTTCTTTCAACGATAATGTTATTAAGCTTATCAGACAATATGAAAAACATTTACAAAAAATAAATCGACAAAACTTGTCTATATTATCTAATGAAACATGCATCAATGAAAACTGCTGCCTAAATACACATACACACAGAGAATATATATATATATATTTTAAAAATAACTTTAATCCAAACGGAAAAGTAGGAAGGTAAATCCCAAAAACCTGATCCTAATTAATAATAAAATTTTAATATTAAAAATATTCCTTGTTTAACCCAATTCCCAGTTTAACAACACCTACTATTCTATCTGTTAACCCCATCCCCCTGTAAAGCTAGACGAAGCCAAATTTTCAAATTTTTCACTTACACCTCTATCTAAAAGTAACATCTTAAAAATAGACGTTAATTGCAAATCAAAATTTGTTTGTGACGTAAATTTCTTAGTTCTTAACCGTCTTTTTTATTTTTTTTATTTTTGAAAAAGTGTTAGTTGCTGACGATATGTGAAATCTCTCTTAAGGATTTCATGTTGAAATGATCATACAACTACAATTTTGAACATTAAAAACTTAATTTATATATATATATATATATATATTGATCGTTTAATACTTAGTTTTTGGTCATAATAGAATTAGACCAATGCATATTTGTATTAAAAACTGCACAATACAATTACATAGTAGAACTTTTGAATATTTTCCATTTTTAAACGAGTTATTACGCAACCTAGGTTTCTACCACGAGTGATGTCTTCGGGCGATTTTCAATAACTGATTATAGCGTTTACCGTTTTCCTTTTTAAGAACGCACCTGTAAGAAAAAAATATCATAATTCGTTTTAATTTTTAAATTGCACGTTCATAAATTCCCTGCCACGTGAGCGTTCAAATAAAACACCGGTTCAAGAGCGATTTTAAAAAGAAAAACGGTAAACGGTAAAATCAGTTATTAAAAATCGCCTGAAGACACCGCTCATGGTAGAAACCTACGTAGCGAAATAAGTTGTTTAAAAATGGAATATATATATATATATATATATATATATATTGTAGGGTTAATTAGCCTGGTTTGTGACATATATATGTTATCCTACTCATAATAGAAATTTTGGAACACATACAGGAAGTTCAAAATAAGGGAGTTGTTAGTTAAGACTAGCGAAATAATATTGTAAATAATTTCATCCGAGATTGTACGAGCCCAACATGTATTTTCTAAGGTGTATACATCCTGACACATATTTTGAACCTTTCATTTAGCGAACTTTCTCGCTTCGTTTCTTGGCGCAATCTGCAGACATCACCACCGTAGCAAGATTTGGCCATTTTTAATATACTCCAAGTTCCATAAAGATGTCTGCCATTATTTTTCTTTGCTTTCCACACGTAGTTGTCTTGTTTCTACAATCTTTAACGCTTTCTTGCTTGAATGTTGACTTATCATGGTACTAATTTTTTTTTTAAATTGCCTTTAGTACACCCTAAATAATTTTTGTTCTGTCCATTTTATTTTTAACTTCAGCTTTGGAAATAACTTTTTCGTTTTTAAAAACTTTATCATGTTATCATTTGCTTTTGTCTCTGCAATTATATTGTAGACGTAGGGAGCTGGTTAATGTTTCTTCGATTCGGCCTTGTGTGAGACATAACAGAACTCTATACAGCTAACAAGTTTTATGCAGAATTATCATCAAAATTATCAGGTTTTCATCGTTATCAGAAGGTCGATTGTTGGCAGGTTGGAATATATGGAATTGTGTGGAATGGTGTAAGAATAAAATATACATTTTGCATTTTAAAATAGAAATTTATTAAAAAAAAGGAATAACACATGCTGTAGAAGTTAATTTGCAATTAGAAACATTATTAAGAAGTTAAGAGTAGAGTTCGTGTTCAATGATAAGGTTATGGATAGCAAGACTTGTAGAAAATGTTCATGATAGTAATTGTTGAAAGAGTATATACGTAAGTACGTATGTATGTGTTTATTCAGTAGGAATGTTTTTTGGATGGAAAAGAAGAGGTAAAATGAATCAGTACCCGAGAAATAAGGAGGAAGAGAACAAGGTGCGACCTGACCTTATCTCCGTGTCGATTTGAAGTTGAAGTTACATTTTAGTTATGTCGTCTCGCAGCACCCATCTAACACTGTTGACCGGTCACAAATGTCCTTAAGTAATTCAATCTGATCATGTAACCGGCTCCAGCAAGCATTTTCGATTTTAGATGTGAAATAAAGTCATTATGAATGTTCTACTTTTAATCCAATCAGGATTCAGGATTTGCTTTTCGCACTGACTTGTGAATTTTTCTTAGTTGGGTTTTTCCAAAAAGTTTTTAGTTCTTAATTTCTTAGCCTTACAACATTTTTGATTAACAATATTTTGTCGCACTTTATTTTTTAAATTCTTGGTGTGGTGTCTCTTCATGTAATTTTCTGAATTGCAGGTACAGCTATAAATTATTTTAACTGTATGTCTACTAAATATCTTGTGTAGTTCTGAGTTTTTTGGGAAAGTATTTATTAAAATGGTTTCTTTATTTTGTACATTACTGCTAAATTAAAGTAAAACCAAATAATATTTCATTTCCTCGAATTATTTTTCATTTGCTTATATATTTGAGTTTTATATTATAATTTATTGTATTAAAATTTAAAATTTATTTATAATAATTTATAATTTATTAATAATAATTTATTTATAACTAGCAGTATAGCCCGGCGTTGCTCGGGTGTAATGAAAACATTAAAACTAATCCATGGTCCTGGAGCTCAGACTCAGCATAAAGAATATTTGTGTGAAGTTTGGTGAAAATCGGATAAAAAATGTGGATTTGTATAAATGACATACAGACAAACAGACACACACACAAACATCTTGCCTTTTATATATATATATATATATATATATATATATATATATATATATTATCAATTTTCTGCACTATTGTAAGAACTGCAACCTTGAAACTTCTGAATATCGTTTCTTATGTCTTTGTCTTTGAGTGTATCAAATTTGATTAAAATCGGACCACTCTTTCTATAACCAAATTTTTTCGATTTTCGATTTTCGATATTTACTGGGGGTACCTCGACACAAAGAACACTGGCAGACGCTAATAATACAACTGTGTAAAATTTCAAGAAAATACGTTCAGCCGTTTCGGTGTCTATACGTAACGGACACACACACACAGACACATACACACACACAGAGACAAAGTTCCATTTATAAATAAGTTTAGATAATATATTTATTAAAATAAAATTGTTTTATGAGAGGAATTTTTTGATAACTTGTATTCTATTTTTTTAGGGAAATGTTTGATACTATTGGCTAGATGATTAGAACCAGTGTTCACATACCTCAAATTTGTTTTGCTATTCATTTATGGGGAGACACTGCTAGTTTTCAGATTAAATTCTATTTCTAAATATTGGACAACTTTTTTTTTATTTCGACATTTCTTTCGAAGTCGAGGATCTGGAAGAATTTAAAAAGTATTTTTATTCTTTTATAATTTGCTGTTGTATTGTTCAGTACTATCTCCAGCTCGAGATCTTTATATAATTTGTGGTTGTCTATTCCGTTGGTTTTATTTAGAGAAACATTAATTCACAAAACTTGGCTCCGACAAACGAACCCTGTGCTACATCAAATGTGCTCTTTTTTTAATTTTTAATCCATGCGTTGCTCTTGTGGAATTATATGGATTTGCGGCAATGTCAAATTATAGTTATATGTTTTGATGGTATATTTATGAACTGCTTAATAAAATTCAAAGCTTCAAGTGACTCTTTTTACGATATTGATGAGTAGAAGATTTTGGTGTCATATTTTTTGAAAATGTTTTTTTATTTCCAATTTTTTTTGGAACAAAGAAATACATTCACTTGCGTACTTTCATTGGTTGTCTTGTGTCAGTCAGTCAGTTAAATGCTATACGTGATACACGATTGGGTGATCATGTCTTGAAAGAGACATGACTGACTGGGCAGAAGATTATCCCGCAGTAGGATGCCATTGCTTTCTGTGGTAGACTGGTTTCTGACTAAGGCTACAGAACCAATCTGTCCTATTATTTAACCCATAACTGGAGGGAAGAGACGGATTAATACCTTTCCCAAGGATATTTGTGCGTAAGTGAATGCAAGGAATTCGACTGGAATTCGAACTTGGCTTCCCGATTTCTCGTTCCAAGCCGATATCCACTGCACCACGACGCAGCAGTCCTTAACAAATTAAACTTTTTTTTTTACGATTTCCTAGCTTATTTTACCAAATTCGGTTTTTGTTGGTTTGATTAGACGAAAAGAGGGATTGTTGGGAAAGTCATTCTTCTGATTCTTTATGGTACGAAATGCTTGCCTACCGGTTAGCATTTGGATTCTGTCTCGTACGCCCAGTTTGGATGTCATGTTTTCCCCTCGTCATTTAGGCTTTCAGCGTAGGATTCTGGTTACTTTTTGTGACTTTTACATTTATATATCTTTCCTGTAATGCCCGGGCTTGTATAAATGCTACGCATTTTGTTATCAAGTAACCCCTCTGCTAGCTGAAGATAATACAATAATGAGATTTGATGTATTCATAACATGAAAACACTAAATAAAACGGGTTCGGAAAATTACTTGCACGGCGACAGAACAGAAAAGCTAGAACATCATAATTATTTTTTAACAAAAGTAAAAATAATTTGGACGAGTGTCAAAAATATGTGCTCAGATATACGTGAACATTGCGACTACGGCAACGGAGCGTTATTCAAAAAGCAGAAAGTCTTCGAAAACGCCGGCTTATTATATATATATATATATATATATATATATATATATATATATTCATGCAGGTTTCATTGAATAATATAGACAAGTTTTGTCTATTAATTTTGTGTAGGATCCGTTCATACCGTCTGATATACTTGATGGTGATATCGTTGAAAGGCAACAAAAAATCACAGTAATTGTTGATTTTTTTATCGGGTCTAAGCTTTCGGCTAAATGACGGAATATATTTGAATTTTCATTTAATGTGTCTAGATTTTCTTTCGCTATTTCAATTTGCCTTTTCACAAGGCTCCATTTATATTTCAAGGTGGTGATGGTGTGTTGGTCTCTTATATATATATATATATATATAGATAGATAGATAGATAGATAGATAGATAGATAGATAGATATAGATATATATATTGTTAAATATAAGAGACAATGAATGACTATTATGTTTAAAAATGAGCCGTGTATTTTGCCTTTAATTTCAGTTGAAAATAAAGACAAAAAATTCTCAACATTTGGATAATTTTATATTAAGTTGGTTCTAAGCTTTCGGCTCACATCAGCAATCTTCAGAGAGGTTATAAGGATGGTAACACAAAAACATAAAAAAATTCTACAGTATTCGCTTAATTGTGTCATCTCTGGCTAGGCACATCTGTCAAATATTTTCGGTGATTATTGCCTTTGAAGGTGACTTCTTTTGACGTAATAACACTGCTATGGGTTTTGTTTATATTTTATACTATCGAAGTCAACCACACTTCTATCGGTCCAGCTTTTGAATTCAATCGTATTTCTGTCCGGGTTACATAAATAAATCACACACACACACACACACACACACACACACACACACACACACACACGAATATATATATATATATATACAAAATATACTTTGTACATGTTCTAAAGTAATAATAATAATAATAATAATAATAATAATAATAATATATATATATATATATATATATATATATATATATATATAAAGAAAAATTTCAATTGGTTATAAATTATAATTCATTTCTATGAGCTTGTAGGAATTTACACATATGTATATATGAATATAAGTTACTATAAATGGATGGGTTGGTTTTATGGAATCACACAAACACCAGTATCAAAAGAATTAGAAATTCCTTTACTGGTCAACCTCTTCACGACGGCCTGGGCAATCCCAGACAGATCTGACGCCAATGCCTAAATCCTAACTCTCTTTTCCTCTTTCTCTTTTCCTTCTTGTTATTTTTATTTTTATCTTATTTTTATTTTTATCCTTTTATTTTTATCCCTCTCTTCAGCTAAAGAAAATGCTTATTCCGGCAAAATGTTGTGTACCAAATGGAAGGAATATTGTAAGGTCTAATGAAATGAGCTAATTAAGCTCATAGAAATGAATTATAATTTATGACCAATTGAAATGACGTGTTGAGTTTTTCTTTATAAATATCATATTGCTCTGGATAATATCCATTGAGCTCTTTATATAGATATAACACTTAATATTTTATATTAAGTTAATCTTGTTGGATTGTCCTCACCGTTTACAGACAGGACATTTATACCTCTCTCTCTCTCTCTCTCTCTAAATATATATATATATATATATATATATATATATATTATCATCCGCAGACAGATCTGTTTCGCCGTATCACAGCTCATCAGTACGGTTAGTTATATATATCAACTACAATACTACTGATAATTGCAGAATTTTCCATCTGTGCACAATAATCGGCCAATTCATTAACCCTTTCATGGGAATTTTATTAATGTTTTCGGAATATATATATATATATATATATATATATATATATATATATATATATATAAACTGTTCGTAGTTATTATTATTCAAAGCGGGATCAGCCAAATAATCTTTTCAATGTGATTGCTATTAATATGTTTAATATGTATTCATATATATATATATATATATATATATATATATATATACAGGAAAAACTACTAAAAAGTTGTAAGTTTAAAAATGTATTTTTTAGACAGTATTTATTTATTTCTATTATTATATTTGATATTTCAGACCGTCCTGGCTTTTCATCAGAAACAAAGAAATACATTTTTAAACTTACAACTTTTTATTAGTTTTTTCTATCCATATTAAGACAGTATACGTGGATCATCACTATGCTATATATATATATATATATATGATTGGCTGACCTCGCTTTGAATGACAATGACTACGAACATTTTCTTCACTTTCTTAACAACCTTCGTATAGAAATACTGTAAGAAGAAAAAAATATAAAAATCTTATACCAATTTTCTTGACTTCTACATTCAATGGAACAATCACACACACCCACGCACACACACACACACACACACACACACACACACACACACACACACACACATATATATATATATATATATAAATTCTTCTTACAATGAACTCTATTTTTATTGTCTACACCTGTTTGATTTGCCAGAACTGATTTTTTTTATTGTTGCTCTTTTTGTGTATTTTCTCATAAACATTGAAAATTAATTCAGTCGTGACTATATCGAGAAATCCTACGAAAAAAGATCAGACACATATGCCTATAATTAATACTAACAAATATATAGACAAATATACAAATTTCACATATAATGATTTAACAAGAGACACACATGAGAAATCAAGAGACATTTGATTGTCTGTGGCAAGTATTATTGACAACGTTTAATTTAATTGTCATCATTTTTTATAATCGTGTTGCCACAAGCAAGGCATTTTACTGCCACTGTTGTGCAGGGGTTACATAGGAGGAATATCATGAGAAGTGAGAGGTTGCAGGGGGTGTCAGGAAGAGAGTAAAAGAAGGTAGAGATTACTGATGAGAGTGGGGTGGACGAGGAGGAATGTTATGAGGAGTGAGAGGTTGCAGGGGGTGTCAGGAAGAGAGTAGGAGAGAGAAGAGTACTGATGAGAGTGGGGTGGAGGAGGAAGTATGTCATGAGGAGTGAGAGGTTACAGGGGGTGTCAAGAAGAGTAAGAGAGGGAAGAGAGTACTGATGAGAGTGGGGTGGATGTAGAAAAGCATAAGAGAGAGAATGTAAGTTAGTGAGACAGGAGATGACTATTTAAATTCTTGGATATTGTAACTGTCAGGAAAGGAAGTATGCGGAAGAGAATTCCACAGGCAGGAAGTGCGAGAAAAGAAGCTGAGGGTGTAGAATTTGCGTTTGCAATTATTGGTTTCACAGTAAAAGGGTGGGACTTAGTTGCTAATCTTGTGGCTCGAGTAAATTCGTATATAGGGAGTACCAGTGAACTAAGTTCATCGGAGCAGTAGCCGTGAAAGTATTTGTAGAAGAGACACAGAGAAACCAGATTGCGTCGGTGAGAAAGCGACTGCATCCTCGCTGCCAAGTCGGGATCGATCACATTACAGATTCTCCATTGAATTTTGTCAAGGACTCCTAGGTAGATAGCAGGAGAACCCGATCAGATATGGCAGCAATATTCAATGCACTGGCGGATGGTAGAATTGGATATGTGTCGGATTGTTTCAGACGGGAAAAACTTCCTGGTCCTGCATAGAGAACCGACCTTCTTAGCAGCGGATTTAGCCATGGATTCTATGCAGACATTCCACTTGAGATCTGCTGTGAGAAATAACCCAAGGAGGCGCAGTTTTTTTTGTGAGTTCAATCTCTATGCTGGGCTGTGGAAACGGAATGCACAATTAACTGAAAAGTACTAAATTAGAACTAGACAAGTTATTCCTCACCATGGCCACTTGAACAAGAACAGTCTACTCCGTAGATTAAATGAAGGGTTCAATTCGAAATTCCCCGTTGATCACCAGGATCGATAGACAACTGATGAAGGCCGAAGAGCACAACGGCTGAAAACTGAGATGCGAACAATAATGAACCCAATAGTCAGCTTTTAAATAGTGTGTGCGTTGCGGTGCAGGAAAACGAGAAATCGGGAAACCGAGTTCGAATTCCAGTTGAATTCCTTACATTCACTTACGCGCAAGTACCCTTGGCGAAGGTATTAATCCGTCTCTTCCCTCCAGTTATGGATTAAATAATAGGACAGATTGGGTTTTCATAGCGTTGGTTGGCAACCTATCTACCGCAGATAGCAATGGCAACCTACTGCGGAATAATCGTCTGCCCAGTCAGTCATGTCACTTTTGAGACATGATCGCACAAGAGTGTATCTCGTATGGCACTTAACTGACTTAACTGATTTACTGAATATAATAGATGGAAACATAATTAACACTTCTACATGGCGTAAAGTGGGGGATCGGTTTTCTATTGTTATAAAGTAATAAACTGATCCCCCACTAATTATACTTAATAGAATAAGGTAATATAAGATGTCTGTTCTTCCTCCAGTTATGGGTTAAATAATAGGAGAGATTGGGTTATAGAGCCTTGGCTGGCAACCAGTATACCGCAGAAAGCAATGGCAACCTACTGCGGGATATAGTCTCGACAGGTCAGTCATGTCTCTTTTGAGACATGATCACCCAAAGCGTGTATCAGGTATGACACTTAGTTGACTGTATATCATAGTTGGAAACATAATTAAAACTTCTACTGAGCATAAAGTGGGGGATCAGTCTTATATTGTTATGAAGTAATAAACTGATTCCCCACTAATTACTACATAATAATATAATACAGCTCTTCCCCCTCTAGCTATGAGTCAAATAACAGGACAGATTGAATTCTATAGCCTTGGCTGGCAACCAGTCTACCGCAGAAAGCAATGGCAACCTACTACGGGATAATCGTCTGCCCAGTCAGTCATGTATCTTTCGAGACATGATCACCGAAAGCGTGTATAATGTATGGCACTTAACTGACTGATTGAATATAATAATTGGAGACATGATTAAGGTTTCTACTGGGCATAAAGTGGGGGATAAGTTTTATATTGTTATGAAGTAATAAACTGATCCCCCATTAATTACTACTTAATAATATAATACATCTCTTCCCCCTCTAGCTATGCGTCAAATAACAGGAGAGATTGGGTTCTATAGTCTTGATTGGCAACCAGTCTACCGCAGAAAGCAATGGCAACTTACTGCGGGATAATCTTCTGCCCAGACAGACATGATCACCCAAGCGTGTATCACGTATGGGACATACCTGACTGACTGAAATAATAATAACTCCTCATCTCAGAAATTCAAACAATCATTATTAT
Organism: Ascarosepion bandense; assembly: GCA_037127315.1. Classification (NCBI taxonomy): domain Eukaryota; kingdom Metazoa; phylum Mollusca; class Cephalopoda; order Sepiida; family Sepiidae; genus Ascarosepion; species Ascarosepion bandense. Next base: position 1,598,551 of record JBBBDQ010000685.1, on the reverse strand, counting down.
CAATTATTTTACTGTTTGACACTCTGCGTGACATATATTATACTCATATTCAATGGAGTATAGTATACTTATATTCAATGCAATATAGTATACTTATATTCAATGGAATATAGTATACTTATATTCAATGCAATATAGTATACTTATATTCAATGGAGTATAGTATACTTATATTCAATGCAATATAGTATACTTATATTCAATGCAATATAGTATACTTATATTCAATGGAGTATCGTATACTTATATTCAATAGAATATAGTATACTTATAGTCAATGCGTCTAAGACCAAGCTGCTGTCTGTCAATCATCACAGACAACCTGTCCTGCCTCCCATAAGCATGGACCAAGCGAGTCTCCCTGAGGGCAATACCCTGCGCCTCCTCGGCCTTACCCTCTCTTCTGATTTTAAATGGAACCACTACATCGAGTCCATAGCTAAATCCACTGCTAAGAAGTTTGGGTCACTGCGTCGAACCAGGATGTTTTTTCCGCCTGAATCCACTCTGCATATATACAAATCAACCATTCGTCCGTGCATGGAATACTGCTGCCATATATGGTCAGGCGCCCCTGCCGATCATCTCAGTGTTCTCGACAGGCTCCAAAGGAGAATCAGTAATGTGATATGTAGTGACTAGGCGGCTCGACTACAGCCGACGAAATGTGGCCTCCCTTTGTATGTTCTATAAATACTTTAATGGCTTCTGCTCGAGCGAACTTAAGTCACTGGTGCCTCCTCAATAGGTGTTTACTAATGCAACCAGATTGGCAACTGGGTCCCACCCATTCACAGTTAGGTCAGCCAAATGCAGACGACAATTCTACTCCTGCAGCTTCTTCTTTCGCACTTAACGCCTGTGGAACTCGCTCCCGTATTCTTGCTTTCCTGACGGCTACAACCTCCAGGAATTTAAATGCAATATCAATACTCATCTATTAACCACTTGACTCTAGTTCTTTCCCCTTCCCGTATATCCTTTCCTTTCTCTCCACCCTTGAAACTGTCATCACACCTGCATTCTCATCCCTCTATTGCTCCTTTCTAACTGGTTCCTCTTCCTCTTCACTCTCTTTTAATTAATCTTTTTACACTTATGTAGCCCCCTGCACATCAGTGGCATTACCGCCTTGCTCGGGGTGATACGATTAAAAAAAAAATATTCATAATAATATTATATTACTTCTAGACTTTAAACAATGTCAAATAGTGTTCAAATCTTTACTTGGGCAAGGAGGCGAATTTATCCATATCAGCTGTCCGAAGCAACGCTATTGAGCAGAACAGTCGAAAAATACCCACGATTTGTAAAGCAAAATGTGTGTGTGTGTGTGTGTGTGTGTGTGTGTGTGTGTGGTCATCCGCAGACAGATGTTTCGCTGTATCACAGCTCATCCGTACGGTTAGACATCCGATTTCTTTTAGCCAGAATTGAAGCCCGGGCGAATTGTCATCAGTCGGCAATTATACTTTTGAGCTATGGGCACTCGGTAGAAGAAGGCAGACTTTTAGTGTTTGATACACCCTGTAAACACACGCCAGTAGCTGAGAGTGTTCTAATTCATTACTGAATGAACGATGCATAGATGATTGAGTAGCTACTGTTTTTTCCAAATTCTACCAATCAGGTTGTGATAGCGTAAATAGTCATCCGCAGATAGATCTGTTTCGCTGTATCACAGCTCATCAGTACGATAAACATGCGATTGTTTCAGCCAGGATTGAAACCCTGTCCTCAGTCGGCGATTCTATCTCCGAGCTATGGGCGCTCGGTTGAAGGGGGCAGATTTTTAGTGTGTGATATACCATTTAAACATACCAGTGGCTAAGAGTGTTCTAATTCATTACTGAATAAACATTACTGAATATATATATATATATATATATATATATATCAGACAGCCCTCTCCCGAAATTACTGGTGAAAGAGAATGACCTAAATCCACAAAGCTGATAGTACTCCAAATAGCCTAAGTGATAGATCTAATCTACGTTTAAGAGAAAAATTTAGATTTTGAAATTTCAGTATCAGAATGTACTTCTGAATAAAAGTAAATAAATCATTAGTATGTGTCGTCAACGTAATAAATTTAAATTTCAGTAATAAACTTATTCGTAATAGAAATTGCCTTTTACATTAATTAGATTTTAAAATTTGGTGAATCAGTAACCTCTTCCCTCCTACCTACCACTACTAACCCAATGGTGATACAACATGCCTCCCACTACGTTTCCCCTCGGCTTAACCCTATAGTAACCAACATTCCCCACCCAATCCTTTGCTAGTCCCTGCTTTCGGCGTAATAATTTTTCTCTATTCTTTGATTGAACGGGGTTGAAAATGCATGACTCGAACTGACATTTTGAAATATCTATTCCCCTTAAATATTATCTGAGTTTACACACACACACACACACACACACACACACACACACATATATATATATATATATATATGTGTGTGTGTGTGTGTGTGTAGTGATCCGCAGACAGATCTGTTTCGCTGTATCACAACTCATCAGTAGACTCCGATTGCTTTTAACCCAGGATTGAAACCCGACCGAATTGGCTATGGGCGCTCGACAGAAGAAGGCATACCTTCTAATATATATATATATTTAAAGAAAGGAAAATATTTTTCGACAGAAGAAGGCATACCTTCTAATATATATATATATTTAAAGAAAGGAAAATATTTTTCATGTTATATATATCTATATATATATATATATATATATGAGAGAGAGAGAGAGAGAGAGAGAGAGGGAGAGAGAGAGAAATAATGATATCGCTCAGTGTTTCTCAATCTTTTTTAGCAACGGCACATCTAGGGTCAAATGAAAATGCGGTGAATTTAGCATAAGTTTTAAAGTTTTATTGTAAATGATATGAAATAAAACCATGGATTAAAAAAATCACACACAAATATGAACTTTATTTCATTGTTTTTATTCAATTATTTGTGCAGCTTATTTACTGTGAAGTCGGTGCTTGGTATCCTTTCACGATTTCTTAAAAAAGATAAAAATGCTTAAAAAAATAAAGAATATTAAAACAAAACTTTAAAAACCAATGCAAGAATAGTGAAATAATTATTTGAAAAAAATTCAATAATTTTCATTTTTTTTTTTTTCGAAGATTGACGGGTATTGATTTATATTTTTAAAGAAAGGAAAATATTTTTCATGTTAAAACAATGAGATACCACGACTTTTCTGGTTTGTGTCACTCATAGAACATAGTGCGGGAGGTGAAATTGCAACCTTTTTTATTTTTAGTTCTGTTTAAGGAATGTTTTCTTCATTTGATAAAAGAATTGTTCTTGAAATGAGTGATACAAAGCAAATATTTACAGGTCAGGTTTGTTTTGATCAGGATTATAACAAACTTTCAGATGACACCTGCGATAATCAGGTCAAATGAGGGTGAGATTCTGAAGGTGGATATGAGTAATGCAAGGTCACAATTTTGCTTGTCCCGTCAGTGAGAGAAGAGCTGGAATGAAGATTCTTGTGGGGCTTTTCTTCTTCCTCTTAAAGGCGTATGAAATAGTCCATACCATTGGTGAAGCAATATCATTCGCTGGCTGATCAGAACAGTTAAATTGGGGCTTGACTCAAGTGGTATACGTGATACAAGCTTGGGCGATCATCTCGAAAGAGACATGACTGACTGGGCAGAAGATTATTCTGCACTAGGTCGCCATTGCTTTCTGCCATAGACTGGTTGCCAGCCAAGGCTATAGAACCCAATCTGTCCTGCCATTTAACGCATATCTGGAAGGAGAAGTGATAGATTATATTACATTATTATATTATGTATGCTCAGTGGCGGATGTGCGTTGTGGTGCAGTGGATATCGGCTCGGAACGAGAAAGCGGGGAGCCGAGTTCGAATTCCAGTTGAATTCATTGCATTCACTTACGCGCAAATACACTTGGGAAAGGTATTAATCCATCCCTTCCTTCTAGTTAGGGGTTAAATAACAGGACAGATTAGGTTCTATAGCCTTGGCTGGCAAATAGGCTACCGCAGAAAACAATGGCAACCTACTGCGGAATACACTTCTGCCAGTCAGTCATGTCTCTTTCGAGACATGATCGCCCAAGCGTGTTTCACGTACGACACTTAACTGACTGACTGAGTGGGGGATCAGATTATTACTTTATAGCAATAGAAATCGATCCCCTACTTTATGCCCAGTAGAAGTTTTAATTATGACTCTATTATATTCAGTAAATCAGTTAAGCGGCATACGTGATACACACTTTAGGCAATTCTGTCTCTAAAGAGACATGATTGACAGGGCAGAAGATTATCCCGCAGTAGGTTGTCATTGCTTTTTGCGATAGACTGGTTGCCAGCCAGGGCTATAGAACCCAATCTGTCATGCCATTTAACGCATATCTGGAGGGAGAAGTGATAAATTATATTACATTATTATATTAAGTATACTTAGTGGGGGATCAGTTTATTACTTTAAAGCAATAGAAATAGATCCCCCACTTTATGCTCAGTAGAAGTTTTAATTATGTTTCCACCTAGTATATTCAGTAAGTCAGTTAAGTGCCATACATGATACACGCTTTGGGCGATCATGTCTCGAAAGAGACATAACTGACTGGGCAGAAAATTATCCTGCAGTAGGTTGCCATTGCTTTCTGCGATAGACTGGTTACCAGCCAAGGCTATAAAACCCAATCTGTCCTGCCATTTAACACATATCTGGAGGGAGATGTGATAGATTATATTACATTACTATATTAAGTATACTTAGCGGGGGATCAGTTTATTACTTTATATCAATAGAATTCGATCCCCCACTTTCTGCCCAGTAGAATCTTTAATCATTTCTCCAACTATTATATTCAGTCAGCCAGTTAAGTGCCATACATGATACACGCTTTGGGTGATCATGTCTCGAAAGAGACATAACTGACTGGGCAGAAGATTATCCTGCAGTAGGTTGCCATTGTTTTCTGCGATAGACTGGTTGCCAGCCAAGGCTATAGAACCCAATCTGTCCTGTTATTTAACCCATAACTGGAGGGAAGAGACGGATTAATACCTTTTCCTAGGGGTATTTTTGCGTAAGTGAATGCAACTGGAATTCCACATGAATTCGAACTCGGCTCTCCGAGTCGATATCCACTGCACCACAACGCACTTCCGCAAAATTGGGGCTCACACCCCGATAAAAGCAGTAGTAGCCACTAGTAGACCAACACTCATCCTAACGGATTAGTGCCTCAATCAGCTGATATATTTTCCGAGTCAATTTTTTTTAATTCCTACAATCAGATGCCTTCATTTAAACAGCAGAACGATTCTGGGCTATTTAGCCATAACTCCAACCCCCTATCACTCTCTTCGTCCCAACGTAAGAATTCCTTATACGGGGAAACTCTTCTAATGTATTCATGATCTTAATAAACCATAGTACCATTAATAAATGTTTTTTCCTTTACACTTGTGAATGAGTGTTGTTAACGTTAATTCAATTTGCACCCCCATAAAAGCAGTCACTAAAAGAAAAGAAGGAAGATCAAACTGGTCTCGCCATTAGCAGAACAATACTCTCCCTGCTGTATGATTGCACTACCTCAGTCATCGAAAGATTTATTTTCAACTCACTCGATCAGCTGCCCCCATTTAAAAAGTTGAACGATTCTGGGCTCGTTAGCCATAACTGCAACCGCCAGTTATCCTTTTCCTCCAAGCCTAAGAATTTCTTATACGAAGAAACTTCTTTAAATGCATTTTAAATGCATATATTCATGATCTTAATTAGGTACTTCCACTCATTTTCGATACCTAAGTTTTAAAGTGATTTCATAAAAATAATAAAAGAAGTTTTCTTGAAGCTTTCATTTTAACTTTAATTGAAAGCTACATGATTAAATTTACTATTTCCAGTAAGCAAAATACTCTGGTGCATTTCAAATAGAAATTATATTTACTGGAATCTCAAGTTTTGAAAATATTCAAAAGTTTTTTTTTTTTTTAAATCGTATTACCCCAAGCAAGGCGGTAACGCCACTGATGTGCACGGGGCTACGTAATAGTGAAAAGATTGGAAAAGAGAAAGCCGGAAACCACATCCTAAACAGGGAACAAGGGATGAGCCTCTTAACCTGTTCAATAGACGTGGATGGAGTGTGAACTGGGCGATAGATAGATCTATCTACTCCAATTGAAAAAAAAAAGAAACCAAAGTGAGAAGATTGGAAAAGAAAAAGCCGGAAACCACATCCTAAACAGGGAACAAGGGATGAGCCTCTTAACCTGTTCAATAGACGTGGGTGGAGTGTAAACCGGGCGATAGATAGATCTATCTACTCCAATTGAAAAAAAAAATGAAACCAAAGTGAGAAGATTGGAAAAGAGAAAGCCGGAAACCACATCCTAAACAGGAAACAAGGGATGACCTGTTCAATATACGTGGGTGGAGTGTGAACCGGGCGATAGATACATCTATCTACTCCAATGTTATAAAAGTTTTTCGACTATTTTTGACAGATTGAGAGGTTTGTAAGCAAAAGTGTATTAATGGTTTTAAAAATCTTGCAAAAATAAAATATACATTTGTAACACGTTATTTTTTGAATATTAGCAAGTTTGAAGTTAAAATAATCGGATTTGAAACACGTATTACATACTTATAGCATGAAATTTAGAATGCAAGTATTTCTTAATCATGGCGGTCATATTTTTCTGACGTGTTAAGTGATTACTGACAGCTAAATATATTGACAAACTAAATATGGTTGACCGGAATTGAAATAAATTTATGAAACTAAGTGAACGTTTCGTAAGGAAAAAAAAAGAGACCCTTAAAACATGTGATCTTCTAAGGATATTTTCTTTATGACATTCCATAAGATAAAAAGATAAAAAATAAAAGAAAATTTATTGCACACACACACACACACACACACACACACACACACACACACACAGATTATTTTCAAAATTTAACGCGTGAAGATTTGTAATAATTAAAAATAAACATGAAAACAATTCTTGAAAAAATTCATTATTCATCAAAATACTTTTTTCACACTGATATCCTTAATATATATTATTTATAAAAGCAATTAAATGAATTTCTCAATTAAAAACATGACATAATTTCATTGCATTTTTATTTCCCTATTCGGAGCAGATTTTCGGAAAAGTACCTACTGTTTGAAAAAAAATAATAGGTGATTTACATTCCACAAGGAGGCTTGCAATTAACTGATAAAACAAAATTTTCGGGCAGTTGTTAATTTCGAGAAATTCCAGGAAATTAATTTAAGGTGTGTGGGGGGGGGGGGGGGGTAACAAATGTAAAAAAAATATTTTTACGAAAGTTTTATAAAAATAATGAATTAAAAAATAAATTTATTCATTGGTTAATGAGTCCTAAAATTTTCATTAAAATCCGACCATTATTTGATTTTACATCTATCATAATAAACACCAGTGAAAATTTGGTCACCCACTGAGGAAAAAGAAAACAAGATCGTTTTACTAAAATTTCAAACGTGTTAGAAAGAATTAAAAAATTGAAAAAAATAATTAAAAAATAATTTAATCTTTCCTGCTAAGAATAACATAAACATGCTGATGATAAAACTTTGTATTAAGTTTGGGTTTTTTCAGCAAATTAGTGGAGGAACCTAATCTAAATCAATCATTGTACCATAAATAGAAGTTGCTATTTTTACATTTGTTAATGAGGGTTAATTAAATTTCAAGCATAGCCAAGAGAGAGAGAGAGAGAAAGAGAAAGAAAAAGAAAGAGAGAGAAAGAGAGAGAGAGAAAAAGAAAAAGAAAAAGAAAGAGAGAGAAAGAAAGAAAGAAAGAAAGAGAGAGAGAAAGAAAAAGAAAAGAAAGAGAAAGAGAGAAAGAGAAAGAGAAAGAAAGAGAGAGAAAGAGAGAGAGAGAAAGAAAAAGAAAGAGAGAGAGAGAAAGAAAAAGAAAGAGAGAGAGAAAGAAAAAGAAAGAGAGAGAGAAAGAAAAAGAAAAAGAAAGAAAGAGAGAAAGAGAAAGAGAGAGAAAAAGAAAAAGAAAGAGAGAGAGAGAAAGAAAGAAAGAGAGAGAGAGAGAGAGAGAGAGAGAGAGAGAGAGAGAGAGAGAGAGAGACGAGGCCAGTCTGGTCTTTGACAGTTATTCACCAATATTCCTGCGAATACTAAGACACAACGGAGGGGCGAAGAAGGATTGGTGCAGAGCGGGCTCTCACCGGGCGCGAACCAACAAACACGAACCAATGGAAACGAGCCAACGGACACGGACCAAGAGTAAGAGTGCCATTCAGTGAATCACTCAGCAACAGGGCCACAATTTATTCAAATACTAACGCTGTACCATTACTACACCCATAATGGTAGACTTTGAAAAGCAGTAGCTACTCTGGCTTGTACGCATCGCTCATTCAGTAATGAATTAGAGCACTCTGGCTATTGGGCGTGTATAATGACAATATACACGCTAGAAAGACTGCTTTCTTCTACCGAACGCCCATAGCCCAGAGATAGAATCGCCGACTGACGCCAATTCGGTCGGGTTTCAATCCAGGGTTAAAAGCAATCGGAGTCTAACCGTACTAATGAGCTGTGATACAGCGAAACAGATCTGTCTGCGGATGACTATATATATATATATATATATATAGTAGTAAGTACCTGGCGTTGCACGGGATGGGAAGAATATTAGTCTACTTTTAATTTTTTTAAACAACACGCATCTGCAGACATTAAATATGTTAGATAACACTTGTAATTTTTGAAAAATTTATTTTCCATGTAAAAATTACTGTGTTGAACTTATTTTTAATAAAAAAAAAATCGTGAAAATTAAAACAAATATTAAATTGAGGAGCCACGAGCAATATCTTTTTGTCTTTGTTGTGTAGAATAATAAATTTGCAAGGGGTGTATAAGCTTTGAAACAAATCAGATGAAAAATGCGGAAATGTATTTTAAAAGAAATTAGTCAGAAATTACCCACGGATATACACACACACATTGAAATACATCTTCAGTTTATATATATATATACATATATATATATATATATATATATATATATATATATATATATATATATGTAGAGGGGGGTCCATAAAGTCCGTGTTCACTTTAAAAAATATAACTTTATTTGTATTTGTGATAGGAATGATCTGTAAAAAATGATATTACGTTTGATGTACCTAGTTTTAAGTCTAGTTATTGAATACTTATTTACCACAAAATTTGCAACAATAAGTAAAAAAATATGAATTTAAAAATTGTATTACCCTTTGTATTGCTAATGATGGAGGACATGTGAAAACTTAAATAAAATTTCAATAAAACCTTAAAACATATAGATTTACTTCTTTCTAATTTTTTTTACAAATTATTTCTATCGCAAATACAAATAAAGTTATAAATTTTTTAAAGTGCGCACAAAATTTATGGACACCTTATACATATATATATACGGGCATCATAGCCCGGCGTTGCCCGTGCAACTGAGAACATTTTAGTAGCAGGACAAAAAATCTATTTTCTTTTGTTTTCCGTAAACGTGATTTGATGTTGTGTGTGATATTGTAAAAACATTGTGCTTGTTTTTGTTTCAAAATTACGGGGGAAAATATTTACATTTTTGTTGATTAAATGAATTTAACATAAAAATAAAAATTATTTATTTTGTTTTATTGAAATTAGAAATATAAAAACTATTAGGCTCTCAGTTCAGAAATTTTCGAAGAATATTTAAAAATGTAGACATTTAATTTTAGAGGAAACAGTTACATTAATACCACACGAATTACAGACACTTTTTTTTATATATTTTGTTTTTGTTTGAAAAACTGTTTTTATTTTAATATTTCTTTTGTTTCAAAATTATGGGGGAAAATATTCACATTTTTTATTGAACAAATTAATTTTTAAAACGTCGGAATAAAAATTAAATATAAAGGCTCATTTTTTTTTAATAAAAATATTTTAGTCGCGTTTGACACGTGTGATTTGATTTCTGTGGCGTAATCTAGCAACCATCTTAGATCTGAGATGTTTTACGGAGCAAATGTAAACAATCGGCCCCATTGGCCAAAAAGTGCGGAAGGGAAAAATTGCTGAACTTAAACTCAAAAAGTATGTGTCGACCTGGCTTCCCTGTAGATATGTGTCCCTAGAAAGTTTGAATGGCGTAACTTAAAAAATGTATACATGCATAGATTACAGTCACGCACAAACTCACAGATTGCCTTTATTATATATAGAGATATACTGTGACAAATTTTCGCAGAACAGTTGAGAGGATCGGGTGGCACACTAGTGTACCTCGGCACGATGGTTGAAAATCACTGATATAGATAAATAAATAGACAGACAAATATCCCTGTCACCATGAGACTTATCGTGTCCTCCTAAGTCGTTCAGACACTTGTGGACAACCGAAACTCTAATCAGCGAGTTGACATATAAATCTAAACTTATTTATAAATGGAACTTTGTCTGTGTGTGTATGTGTGTGTTTGTGTGTGTCTGTGAAATATAGACTCCGAAACGGCTGAACCGATTTTCTTGAAAATTTACACAGTTGTACTATAAGCATCTGCGAGTGTTCTTAGCTAGGTTTTGTATCGAAGTACCCCCGATAAATATCGAAAATCGATAATCGAAAAAATCTGGTTATAGAAAGAGTGGTCCGATGTTAATCAAATTTGATTTACTCATAGACAAAGACATAAGAAAAGATATTCAGACGTTTCAAGGTTGCAGTTCTTACAATAGTACAGAAAATCGATAATATATATATATATATATATATATATATATATATATATAAAAGGCAAGATGTTTGTGTGTGTGTGTGTCTGTTTATCTGCCTGTATGTCTGTATTTTTTCAGCCCTTTTATTTTACTTTTTGCTTCGGGTTTGGCTCTAAGTAGGTATAATTGTAGTTCTTAGTCTCAGCCATGATACCATTCACTCAGAGGACTTATTTAGCCTTCAAAATTCAGTTTACGACGAAAAAAACTTATTTGATATCGATACCAGGAAATCAAAATTTGACTTACATCCATTCATTTTTCTTTCAGTCTACGGTTTCGCTTTAACTGGAAACAACTATTGCTCTTTAGTCTTTCGTGCCAACGTCCAAAGAGTCTGAGCTCCAGGACCATGGATTAGTTTTAAAGTTTTCATTACACCCGGGCAACGCCGGGCTATACTGCTAGTATGGAATAAAAGGATCATGTCACGTCCTTATTTTAAGTAGCAAAGTTATTTCACCTCATCCAAAGCAATGTTAGATATCCTGTTTAGTTTTTGTCTATCTCTAATTTCTTTTTATATATTCGTTTCACCCCAAGCAATACAAGACCGCCACTAGTGCTCAGCAGACTAAAGTGAAAAAACGAAAAAAAATGCACAGGGAATATAGAATCAAGGATAGAATATGTTGAATTTAAACTTTTGGAGACTTCAGAGAAGCAAATAAACGGAAGGGTGATCCATTGGCGCGAACTGCGAGAAAAAAAAATCTGTTCGAGTGGAAGAAGCGGTGACATTCGACTATTTTGACATTAAAGGGACGGAAGTGGATGCCAGTATAGAAACGCGAGTTAATTCATGTGGACTTGACAAAAGAGAAAGATGCTCGTCAGAGCAGAAACCGTGAAAGTATTGGCAGAAAAGACAAAAGGAATCTACATGACGTCGTTGTGAAAGTAACTGAAGTCACACTGCCAAATCGGGATCGAATACGAAGCAAATTCTCATTTGGATTTTGTCGAGAAACCTGAAATAAATAGCAGAAGCAACCGAGCAGATATAGCAACAGTATTCCATGTAAGAAAGAAAGGTAGATTTATAAATAAGCAAATGGATTCTGACGAGAAGTTCAAGATGAATAGCAGAAGCACCCGAGCAGATATGTCAACAGTATTTAATGCACAGATGAACAGGAGATTTATACATGTGCAAATGCTCCTTTGGATTCTGACGAATACCTCAAGATGAATAGCAGGAGCACCCAACCAGATATGGCAACAGTATTCCATGCAAGAAAGAATGGTAGATTCATAAATAAGCAAATGGATTCTGACGAGGAGGTCAAGATGAATAGCAGAAGCACCCCAGCAAATATGTCAACAGTATTTAATGCACAGATGAACAGGAGATTTATACATGTGCAAATGCTCCTTTGGATTTTCTCAAGAAAGAATGGTAGATTTATAACTGTGCATGGTGGATTCTGACGAGAACCTCGAGATGAATAGCAGGAGCACCCGACCAGATATGGCAACAGTATATTCCATGCAAGAAAGAATGGTAGATTTATAACTGTGCATGGTGGATTCTGACGAGAACCTCGAGATGAATAGCAGGAGCACCCGACCAGATATGGCAACAGTATATTCCATGCAAGAAAGAATGGTAGATTTATAACTGTGCATGGTGGATTCTGACGAGAACCTCGAGATGAATAGCAGGAGCACACGACCAGATATGGCAACAGTATATTCCATGCAAGAAAGAATGGTAGATTTATAACTGTGCATGGTGGATTCTGACGAGAACCTCGAGATGAATAGCAGGAGCACCCGACCAGATATGGCAACAGTATATTCCATGCAAGAAAGAATGGTAGATTTATAACTGTGCATGGTGGATTCTGACGAGAACCTCGAGATGAATAGCAGGAGCACCCGACCAGATATGGCAACAGTATATTCCATGCAAGAAAGAATGGTAGATTTATAACTGTGCATGGTGGATTCTGACGAGAACCTCGAGATGAATAGCAGGAGCACCCGACCAGATATGGCAACAGTATATTCCATGCAAGAAAGAATGGTAGATTTATAACTGTGCATGGTGGATTCTGACGAGAACCTCGAGATGAATAGCAGGAGCACCCGACCAGATATGGCAACAGTATATTCCATGCAAGAAAGAATGGTAGATTTATAACTGTGCATGGTGGATTCTGACGAGAACCTCGAGATGAATAGCAGGATCACCCGACCAGATATGGCAACAGTATATTCCATGCAAGAAAGAATGGTAGATTTATAACTGTGCATGGTGGATTCTGACGAGAACCTCGAGATGAATAGCAGGAGCACCCGACCAGATATGGCAACAGTATATTCCATGCAAGAAAGAATGGTAGATTTATAACTGTGCATGGTGGATTCTGACGAGAACCTCGAGATGAATAGCAGGAGCACCCGACCAGATATGGCAACAGTATATTCCATGCAAGAAAGAATGGTAGATTTATAACTGTGCATGGTGGATTCTGACGAGAACCTCGAGATGAATAGCAGGAGCACCCGACCAGATATGGCAACAGTATATTCCATGCAAGAAAGAATGGTAGATTTATAACTGTGCATGGTGGATTCTGACGAGAACCTCGAGATGAATAGCAGGAGCACCCGACCAGATATGGCAACAGTATGTTCCATGCAAGAAAGAATGGTAGATTTATAACTGTGCATGGTGGATTCTGATGAGAACCTCGTGATGAATAGCAGGATCACTCGACCAGATATGGCAACGTTATTCAATGCAATAACAAGAGAGTGATGAGAAAGAGAGGAACAAGTTACAGCGGGTGTCAAAGAATGGGTAAAAGAAGGTTGATAACACTGGTGTGGAGAGGGCTGCATGAAAGTAGAATGGCAAAGAGAAAAAGAACATGATACAAGAGTTGTCTGGGAATTGGCACTGAATTTAAGAGCATGGCTGCAACTTTAAGTGGCTGTTACTTTGCTGACAGCTTCATCTTACTCTTATAAACATTAAACACACACACATACATAAATATATATTATTATTATTCAGCTTATAGATTGTGCTCAATCAACCATGAAACAGACTGTCAGCGTTTGGTGTTAACCTCAGTGTTTTACAGTGTAACCCTGATATAAGAGAGTTGTCGGGACCGGGTAAAAGTTCATTTATATCTGGGTTTGGCCTATTTTATATACATTACCACAGGCGCTAATTTGGGACCATAGAAAATCTCTCTTTTCTCTTATATCCGAGTCTTTTATATCTGGGTTATATTTTATATATATATATATATATATATATATATATATATATATATATATATGCTGTTAAATGTGAGTGACAGTGGGTGTCTGTTATGTTTAGTCATGGGCCGTTCTGAACATTGTATTTTGGCTTTTATTTTAGGTGAAAATAAAGACAAAAATTCGCCAACATTTGGATAGTTTTTTTATTAAGTTGGTTCTAAGCTTTCGGCTCATATGAGCCATCTTCAGAGAGGTTACTGGGACGTTAGCATAAAAACATCCACCATCAAAGATGATTTTATCTTGTGTTGACATAAAACTTTGCCAAGCAACGATAACAGTTCCCAAAAATAGCAAACGCAGTTCGTAAATTTGTAATGCGGTTCTATGACGTCACACCGCGTGAGAGCTCGAAATGATAACAGAACCATATATTTAAATGCAATGTAATGTGTTATTACCTGATTTTATTTTATAATTCACCTGAAATTGAAGCCAAAATGGGATGTTTTGAACGGCTCATGATTGGACATGGAAGACATTCGTTGTCTTTTGTATTTAACAGTATATGTTTAGAAAATTATCTGTTACCTCAATACACTAAGTATATATATATATATAGTCATCCACAGAGGGATCTGTTTCGCCGTGTCGCAGCTCATCGGTGCGGTTGGGCGTCCGATTGTTTTTAGTCAGGATTGAAACTCGACCGAATTTACAGCAGTCGGCGATTCTACCTCTGAGCTATGGGCGCTAGGTAGAAGGAGGAAGGATTTTACTGCTTTATATACCATGTATGTACACGCCAATAGTTAGAGTGTTCTAATTCATTACTGAATGAAAGATGCGTAGATACTAGATAGCTACTGTTTTTCCAAAGTCTACCATTCTTCCAGAGTGCTCAATCAGGGTGTGAGAGCGTAAATAATCATCTGCAGACAGATCAGTTTCGCTGTATCACAACTCAACAGGACGGTTAGACATCCGATTATATATACATATGTATATATATTAAAAACAGAAATACGTTGTTCCAACGAGAGAAATTGGTATGGAAGAAAAAAGTGCGAGAAGCCATGAACGTTTTTGTTTAAAGTGTAGGTTTTTTTGTTGCTATTATTAACAATATTACTTGTTTTTGTATGACATATTAAATGTCTACAGTGGTATTTTCGTCGCTACACGTGTTTCGAATCTAATGTTGATTCTCTTCAGGCGATTAGACTTGGGATTTTACATATCGAGATCCATTTGTTCTTCTGATGGCCAGAATATCTTGGATATATATATAGGTGAGCAAGTCAGAAAGTTCATGTGCGTGTTTTTAGTTTTTTTCACATAATAAAATAAACATGAATATGTCTAAATTATTTATCCAAACATGCTTATATATATATATATATATATATATATATTTAAGAGGCTCATCGCTTGTTCCCTGTTTAGGATGTGGTTTCCGGCTTTCTCTTTTCCAATCTTCTCACTTTGGTTTCTTTTTTTTCAATTGGAGTAGATAGATCTATCTATCGCCCGGTCCACACTCCACCCACGTCTATTGAACAGGTTAAGAGGCTCATCCCTTGTTCCCTGTTTAGGATGTGGTTTCCGGCTTTCTCGTTTACAAATTTTTCACTATTACGTAGCCCCCTGCACATCAGTGGCGATACCGCTTTGTTATACGGGTGATACGATTAAAAAAAAACAACGAAGCCAATGAGTTTGTTTCCCTACAAAGTGAGTGGAATGTCGAATTTTAACTGTGAAGGTCAGAACTAGTGAAAGTCAGAAATTAATTAGTTTGAACACTTTCCATGTACTAGTTAGTCTCAAAAGGCCTGAAACAAGAAGAACCCTGCATAGACACTTTCGAACTTTAACAAAATTGGAAAAGGAAGACTATGCAACTCTTGTGAAGCAAATATGGCAGCAGTACTTCTTTTCCAGCCTGAGCTGACTCAATTCATCTAAACCTTATATCAAAATTGGAAAGGGAAGACTATGTAGCTCCTGTGTAGCTAAACTGCAGTATTTATGGCAGCAGTAATATATTCCTGGTCTGATCTAGCTTTTGGAAGAAGAAGAAGAAGAAGAAGAAGAAGAAGAAGAAGAAGAAGAAGAAGAAGAAGAAGAAAAATTTTGTTAAAATCAAGGATATTGGTATCCCATTAGGTATATATAGGGCAAGATAACCTAACGGTGCCCATCCCTCTTCAGGCTAATTTTGAATTCAGGGCTTTTCTTTTACTCGACTGCTTGGCAGCGCTAGTGTCCAGGTTGCCCTATTTAACCCATAGCTGCGGTAAAATGGATTTTTGTGTTTTCTTCCAAGGTAACGAAAAGGTGAAACAAAAGAGAATCAATTGGGAATTGGCCGGCCCGATTCCATGGGTAAATGCCCCAACTTTAAATATGAATCATTCCACCCGACTTCACGCTACCTTCGCATGACACTCGACGTTCACAAAGATTAGAGTTGCTGATACTTTTTGAAATAGCCCAACATTTGTTCGTTTTGGGTTACTGGCTGTCAGTGAAACCATTAGTTAGATTGACATAAAAGATTTTCGTTTTTGACGAAAGCCTTATTATTTTAAGTTTTTTCGTACTATTCTCCAAAACAATTTTTATTATATTCTGATGGACTGTAGGAATACACAGGCCAGATAAGAGCAAATTGAAAGTTTGTTTATCTATCTATCTATCTATCTATCTATCTATCTCAGTCTGTACATATCTATCTATCTATCTATCTATCTCGGTCTGTTCATATCTATCTATCTATCTATCTATCTATCTATCTATCTATCTATCTATCTATCTATCTCAATCTGTACATATCTATCTATCTATCTATCTATCTATCTATCTCGATCTGTTCATATCTATCTATCTATCTATCTATCTATCTCGGTCTGTTCATATCTATCTATCTATCTATCTATCTATCTATCTATCTATCTATCTATCTATCTATCATCTCTGTTCATCTATCTATCTATCTATCTATCTATCTATCTATCTATCTATCTCGGTCTGTTCATATCTATCTATCTATCTATCTATCTATCTATCTATCTATCTATCTCATCACCACACACACACACACACACACACACACACACACACACACACACACGTCTTCTTTATCCATATGTTCGTTAGCACGAGAAGCGTCCTGTGTAATCTTTTAACTAGTCTATTTGATGTTGGAAAGCATATCAATTTGCATCCTTACAGATAAATATCTATACTGACTGTCAGAAACAATTTATGACAGAGACAGCAGCTAGACCATTCACTGAAAAACAATTCGCCGACGGATATTTCACCAACAGAAAATTCAAACAGGACAATTTAAGTCTCTTTCGATTCAGGCTTTCATCTAGATTTTTTTAGAATATTCTTTCTAAGCACTTCACTCGTCATCGTGGAGTTCTTCGAGACCGATCGAGGAGGCAGAATATATTTGAGGGATACGCCTATACTGTTCACAAAACTTCTACTTCTATGTGCCTTGTCCTTTCAGGACGTAGGCGATCATGGCCTTCCACGTCTCCCTATCCATGGTGGCTCTTAGCACGCTTTCTCCTCTAACATCTCGCACACCCCGTTCTGTCACCCACCTGCTCAGGCCCTTCCAATATGTTATCCCCCGCTTTCCCCTCTCTGTTTTTCACTCTACCTGGCCTGTTAGTATCAGGTTCTCGAAGCCTTCTTTCCTCATTGCCTGTCCCAGGAACTTCAGTTTTCTCTTGCTGATACTAAATATTAATTTCCATTTTTTCCAGCACCTCATCATTGCTCACATGCTCGGTCCATGATATCCGCAGCAGTCTTCTGTAGAACCACATTTCAGTTGCTTCAAGTTTTTCAATCATCTTTGATTATATCGTCCAACATTCACTGCCATATTGAAGAACTGATATCACATTGCAATGTAGTACTCTCTTCTTTGTATCTAGTGAAAGTTTCCTGTATCTTAATACTTTTACTCAGCTTCTGGAAAGCTTCTTTCGCCATGCCAATTCGCCTTTGGATGGAATAGATGTAAGTCAAATTTTCATTTCCTGGTATTGATATCAAATAAGTTTTTTTCGTTGTAACCTGAATTTTGAAGGCTAAATAAGTCCTCTGAGTAAATGCTATCATAGCTGAGACTAAGAACTACAATTATGCCTACTTAGAGCCAAACCTGAAGCAAAAACTAAAATAAAAGGGCTGACAAAAAACAGACATACAAGCAGATAAACAGACACACACACAAACATCTTGCCTTATATATATATTATCGATTTTCTGCACTACTGTAAGAACTGCAACCTTGAAACTTCTGAATATCGTTTCTTATGTCTTTGTCTATGAGTGTATCAAATTTGATTAAAATCGGACCACTACTTTTATAACCCGATTTTTTCGATTATCTATTTTCGATATTTATCGGGGGTACCTCGACACAAACCTAGCTAAGAACACTCGCAGACGCTTATAGTACAACTGCATAAATTTTCAAGAATATCGGTTCAGCCGTTTCGGAGTCTATAGGTAACGGACACACACACACACAGACATACACATACACAGACAAAGTTCCATTTATAAATAAGAATAGATATGCGTTAGAAATTAAGATTAAAATAGTAATAATAAACTTTGTGTTATACTTGCGTACGTCATCTGTCTATATTTCTGAGATGAGGTAGTATTTACAGTACTTACAGACGATTGCCCTCATCTTTGTTGCCATTTGTACGATGTTTCCGTCGTTGTCCGCTCCGGCCTTCTTTAGATGCTAGGAATTTCGAACCGAACTCTTTATTACAATCACTGTGTCATATTTACAGTATTATTATACATTATTCGGACTATTGTCATGATATTTATTGCCATTTTTACGACGTTTCGGTCGTTTTACGCTCCGGCCTTCTTCAGGTGCTACGAATTTCGAACCGAGCCCTTTTATTACAATCACTGGGGTATATTTACAGTACTTACTTTATTCGGACTATTGTCCTCATCTTTATTGCCATTTGTACGACGTTTCGGTCGTTTTATGCTCCGGCCTTCTTCAGGTGCTACGAATTTCGAACCGAGCCCTTTTATTACAATCACTGGGGTATATTTACAGTACTTACTTTATTCGGACTATTGTCCTCATCTTTATTGCCATTTGTACGACGTTTCGGTCGTTTTATGCTCCGGCCTTCTTCAGGTGCTACGAATTTCGAACCGAACCATTTTATTACAATCACTTGGGTATATCATTCGCATTCCTTGTGTAATCGTAATGCCACGATTACGAGCTATGAGTTAAATAGCTAAACAGATTGGGTTCGATAGTCTTGTTTGACAACCAGTCTCCCGCAGAAAGTAATGGCAATCTACAGCAGGAAGATATTCTGTCCAGTCAGTCACGACTCTTTCAAGACATGATCGCCCAAACGTATATTGCGTATGGCCCTTAACTGGAAAAGTGGGTAAACGTTGCCTGATTATGTCGTATTAATGTAGTATACTTGATCTAGCATCTTGAAATGAATATTTAACGGATTGTTGCGTTTATGAATCCATCGAAATAAGGGAGAATAGTTTAGCTTAACAGGCGAATATAAGATTAGTGGTATTTTTTTCTTATATCTTTTTCTCCACGATAAATGATTCTCGTTTTTCTTATCCCCAGAATCAGGATTAGACAATGGAAGTCAACATTCTCTATTGGGAATATTTCGATTTGTTTTCTTTTTCATATTTTTCGATCGGTTGCTTTGCATTTTCTTCTATATTACACTGTTTTGATAGCGGTGGATTTACAAGTGTCTCTGTAAATATATTCTGTTTCATTTAAATTATCAAGGGTTCTCCAGTACCTAACATCTTAAGTCTTTTTTGATCGAGCTTAAGCAACTCAATGGGGAAAACTGATTTGTATCGATTCATACATCCAAAATCGACTCATGTTTCATTAACCCTCAAAGATTGATTGATCTTTATTTTTTTACAGCTTATCAACACTTGTTAATAATATTAATAATATTTCGAATTGTATGAGGTTACTTATAGTACCTGGTATCTCACTGAGATTGATATGGTGTTAAACAAAACTCTTGTCTATCTTGTTCTTTTACTTTCTCTCTACCTTCGCAACTGTCTTCACACTTGTGTCCCCATCCTTCTCTTGCCTCTTTTCTGACACACTTTGTAACTGGTTCGTCTTTTTTTTCACTCTCATCTTATCTAAATTTTTACTCTTATGTGACCCTCTGAGCCTCAGTGGCGGTACCGCCTTGCTTGGGGTGAAACGATAAAAAAAAAATGAAGTCTATTAATTGCGTTTGCATGTAGTTAATCAGATATGCACATTCTAAATTATGTCAATTTTGTATTTATTTACGATACATATGTAAAGTGGCTGAAAAAATTGTCGGTTCTTTGTAGTGCCCTAAAAACTCTTTGACCTTCCAGCTTGTTCTATATTTGTAAGAGTCAGATCAGAACAGAATTATTGGGAGGTTGTGAGGAGCATTGAACCACTTCTTAATTGCTGTTGTTCCCAGGTCCACTCTAACCCGGGGTGGTAGCACCTGTTAGGATCCCAACTATAGGTAAATAGTCTGACCCCAAACTGGGGTCAAAAGTATAAAAATAGACTTTTATAAAAATATATACATGAGAATAAACTTTTATAGAAAAATATACATTTTTGAAGGAAAAATATTACCAACAATATATTTGTTAAAGAAAAACATTATTACCATTTTTGAATACAAAACTGGAAGACATATTAAGTTTTTTAAAATAATAATAATAAACAAATTTTTTTTCATCAAAATATTAATCAACCTACTTACTATAACTGAACATTAAAAAAGTATTTTAAAACCCTACTTTTTTGGCATTAAATAACCCACAGAGGTGTTGATATGCCGTTAAACAAAACTCAAACTAAAAACTTTACAGCCTTGACTGAACTCAAAAGCGTCTACAAAATCTCATAAGGGATGATTTACTTCCTACCCGACAACAACTTTTCCTACCGACGAAAACTTGTAAGCTTATTGCTATTTCTATGGGTAACGTTTCGACGTGCTGCATTCTTTAATTTCACTATTTCAAACGTGTTACATATAAAAGACGCGTATCAAACCTATTCCCATTGTATTTCATTCGACAACTTCTTCCTAATTTTTGTGAAATATCCTCGAAGGATCCTTCCCATATCATTGTCATCGTTACGGCCACATGTCTCGAGTTAACTGTTTTATACTTTCAACAATGTCATTCACTAATCCCCTGGCTTTTGCGGCTTTTTGTGCGTTGTGGTGCGGTTGATATCAACTCAGAGCGAGTGCTGAGTTCGAATTCCTCGCATTCACTTACGCACAAATACCCTTGGGAGGGGTAATAATTCGTCTCTTCCCTCCAGTTATGGGTTAAAGAACAGAACAAATTGGGTTCTACAGCCTTGCAATGGCAACCTACTGCGGGATAATTTTCTGCCCAGTCAATCATGTTTTGAAAGAGACATGATCGCCTAAGCCTATGTCACGTATGGCATTTAATTGACTGAGTTATCAGGCAAATAAATAAACAAACGGGAGTTCCACAGGCGGGAAATGAGAGAAAAGAAACCCTTCGGAGTAGAAGAAGCCGTTATATTTAACTATTTCAACACTAAAATAGTGGGACCTGGATGCCAGAAAGCAATGGCAACCTATTGCGGGATAATCTTCTGCCCAGTCAGTCATGTCTCTTTCGAGACATGATCGCCCAAAGCGTGTATCACGTATGGCACTTGAATGACTGACTGAATATAATAGTTGGAAACATAATTAAAACTTCTACTGGGCATAAAGTGGAGGATCGATTTTTTATTGTTATAAAGTAATAAACTTGAAACCCCACTAATTATACTTAATATATAATGTAATATAATCTCTCTCTATGATCTATTGCTTCTCCCTACAGCTATGAGTTAAACAACAGGACAGATTGTGTTCTATAGCCTTGGCTGGCAACCGGTCAACCGCAGAAAGCAATGACAACCTACTGCGAGATAATCTTCTAGAGAAATCAGTGGGCCGAGTTCGAATTCCAGTTGAATAGCCTGCATTCACTTAAGCACTGGTACCCTTGAGAAAGGTATTAATCCGTCCCTTTCCTCAAGTTATGGGTTAAATAACAGGGTTAGGACTTGGAGACCCTGCCCTTAAAAACAAATCCTAATGAATCTTGATACACGAAAAGAAAAAAGTATTGCTAGACACAAAACTTATATAAAAACAACAATAAATTCTTGAAAGAAAAAGATATTACCAGCAATAAATAAATAAAATTTAGTTGGCAATAAATGACCCGCCGAGGCTGATATGCCATAAAAACAAAACAACCAACATTCATTTTATTCTAAGCGATTTTTTTTTTCTTTTTCGGTAGACTTTATTTTCCTTTTTAGGTATGTAAAAAAAATTCGACAGATTTTATTGATTCTCCTAACACTGTTTGTATTAAGACTTGCTGGTTGAAGCTTATAAATTCAGTTTTACAGGCATTTAGTAGCCTTTTCTAGATGATTTAGAAGTGTTGTGACATTGGTAATGGGGTCTGTGGTGATAGCTAGGTCATCTGCATAGTTAATATCGGGCAACGTTTTCTTCGTTTTTCTTTTTTGGTGGAGGAGGTGTGTTCGGATCAGCAAATGTCACTAACAAAATTAATGACAAGATAATAACAACACCCCCCCGCCACTTATTCAATTATTTTTTTGTAAGTTTGTTTCATAAAAAAAAGCATTCCATAGCTTGTTTAATACTAATTTTAGTGTGAAAACATTGTTCCGCATAAAAAAAAAAAATTAAAAAAATTCTCTCATTGTTTAATTATACGACGAAAGTGTTTGTGGGTCGAACACGATCCACGCAACAAACGATCTGACGTCATTAAATTGAAAACTTTGACGTAAACGGCTAAACGGACACCTTCTAGCCTTTATGCAAACACGATCTTCAAGCTCAGCAAGTTGCTGGTAACTCGAGCTGAAAAGTACAAACAGAAGAAGAAAGAGAAAAATGAAAAGAGGGGGGCCTTCCTTCTGTTGTAACCTAAATCCATATATTTTCCCACCACCTGTTTCTTCCTTTAAAAAAAAAATGTCCGCTTCTGAGTAGAATGATGGAAAGCGTAAGTATAAAATAAAATAAAATACAATGAAAATAAAACAAGTGGAAGCAGGAAAAAGATTGGGTAAAAGAATCACGTGATACTGGCTTGATTGCTTTGTGTGTCGAGGAGGACATTATGAATTATGTGATGTAATGGCAGGGAGAAGAGAAATGTAAAGCTGAATGAAGAAGGAAGAGTGGGAATAATGACGACTGAAAGAAAGATAGATAGATAGATAGATAGATAGATAGATAGATAGATAAAGAATAAATCGAGATAGATAGATAGATAGATAGATAGATAGATAGATAGATAGATAGATAGATAGATATGAACAGACTTAGATAGATAGATAGATAGATAGATAGATAGATAGATAGATAGATAGATAGATAGATAGATAGATATGAACAGACCGATAGATAGATAGATAGATAGATAGATAGATAGATAGATATGAACAGACTGAGATAGATAGATAGATAGATAGATAGATAGATAGATAGATAGATAGATAGATAGATAGATATGAACAGACTGAGATAGATAGATAGATAGATAGATAGATAGATAGATAGATAGATAGATAGATGAATGAACAGACCGAGAGATAGATAGATAGATAGATAGATAGATAGATATGAACAGACAGAGATAGACAGATAGATAGATAGATGGACAGACAGACAGACAGATAGATATGAACAGACCGAGAGATCGATAGATAGATAGATAGATAGATAGATAGATAGATAGATATGAACAGACCGAGATATAGATAGATAGATAGATAGATAGATAGATAGATAGATAGATAGATAATCTATGTATATAAAAATGGATATGTCCGTCTCTGTGTGTGTGTTTCCATTTTAAAGAGCCTTACTCCTTCGAAACCCTTGGTCCGATTGGGCCATAACAACTTCACATTTTCTACATAGTGCCAACATCTTTGACGTTGCAGGACAATGCATTCACTTCTGCGTCACAACATCATCGTATCCCATTGAAAGCTCCCCTAATGCCCGGCCCCGTTCTTCTAATTGTACAAACAGCATTCACACACACACACACACACACACACACACACATACACGCTTTCTCTTTTCCAGTCTTCTCACTTTTTTTCTCAATTGGAGTAGATAGACTAAACTATCGCCCGGTTCACACTCCACCCACGTCTATTGAACAGGTTAAGAGGCTCATCCCTTGTTTCCTGTTTAGGATGCGGTTTCCGATTTTCTCTATGTATGTAACCCCCTGCACATCAGTGGTGTTACCGCTTTGCTCGGAGTGATATGATTAATATATATATATATATATATATATATAAATTTTGATCAATTTTAATATTAATGTAATTGATATTAATTAGGATCGGGATTTTGGGATTTACCTACCTGCTTTTCCTTTTGGATTAAAGTTATATATATATATATATATATATATATATATATAGATAGATAGATATTTAGATAGATGGAAAGCATATTTATTTTTGCACAAAGAAAATTTACCTAAAGAACAAGATGTATATGGTTTAAAATTACAAAAACAAAACAAAACACAAAAAAAAAAACAGCTCCGTATATTGGAAATTTGTGCGAATTTGAAAATGATTTACCTGATATAGTAAATAGTATCACTTTTCATAAAAGAAAAAAATTATTTCCTGGAGCAATTGAAAGTGTTGTGAAAGATATTAAAACATCTGATAACATTTATGAAATCGGATAAAACATTCAATTTCTATAAAGTAAAACCAAATGAATATAATTATCTGATTATGAAAATTTTAAAAAAGAACTATAAAAAAATTAATAATAACATGGAAAATTTAGTTGATAATAAACCGTCGTTTATCCAGTCTCACCCAATGGTGGATAGGGCAGCAACTTTTTGTTGCTGTTTCTGTAACAAACTGTTTTTTTACGGGGCAGGGTTGTTAGCCCTGCACCCAACCCCCAAACCTGGAGGACCAGTGGACCATTCTTGGTCTTTACGTTTACAGCACCTGGTATTCCCAAATGGTCACCCATTTAAATACTGACCAGACTCGATGTTGTTTGTCTACGGCTATATCTTGTTGAATACCCCGGTTCCCGTCCGATCACCGAAGTTAAGATAATAAATACTTCTACTAAAATAATCACCGATAAACTGAAATTAAGCGATAGAGTAGCATAACTCAATATAAACGATTGTTATATCACGGGAAAAGACCATAAGCATATTTTTATACAAATCCTACCACTAAGGATGATAGATCCCACTTGACCTGAGATTGGAAAAAGTTGTAAAAATAAACTCGAAAGAGTAAATAAGCAAATTATGGAGTACCTTGGATTAAAATTATCGAATGATACCACCAATGTAACAAATTGTATTTGTAATATAAAAGAGAAAAAAAAGCAACTGTTCTTTTATCCGATTCAATAGTGAGTAATACTACCCATCGATATCAAGACTCTGCCGAGTCTTCAAATCTGGTTGTGTTATTTGTGCTATACAATCTCACAAATACAGGTGGGGATGTTAAAGTCAAGCAGGTACGAAAATTTAAATATCTGGGAAGTGTTCTAACTGAAGACGGAAAGTGTGACACAGAGATCTAAAGGCGAATTGGCATGGCGAAAGACGCCTTCCAGAAGCTGAGTAAAATATTAAGACACAGGAAACTGTCACTAGAAGCAAAGAAGAGAGTACTGGATTGCTATGTGATGTCAGTTCTTCAATATGGCAGTGAATGTTGGACAATATCAACAAAGATGAAGGAAAAACTTGAGCCAGCTGAAATGTGGTTCTACAGAAGGATGCTGCGGATATCATGGACCGAGCATGTGAGCAATGATGAGGTTTTGGAAAGGATGAAAACGAAAAAGAAACTTAATACTGATCATTAAAAAGAGACTGCTGAAGTTCCTGGGACATGCAATGAGGATGGAGGGCTTGGTGAATCTGATACTAACAGGCCAGATAGAGAGAAAAAGAGACAGGGGAAAGCAGCGGATAACATATTTGAAGGGCCTGAGCAGGTGGATGACAGAACGGGGGCTGCGAGACGTTACAGGAGAAAGCGTGCTAAGAGCCACCAGGTATAGGAAGACGTTGAAGGGCATGATCGCCTACGTCCTGAAAGGACAAGGCACATAGAAGAAGAAGAATTTTTAGAGAACTGCCTTAAAAATAGTGGATATAAAATCCTGAATATTAAATATGTAAAAGAGAAGATCTACCCCCAATGTTAAAATAGGAACCGAAATATTATTTGGTATACACCTCTTTACAACCAAATGGTTAACAGTGAATTAGGAAAAAAAAACAAAAAAAACAAAAAAAAAAAAAAGCACTCGCTTTGATCAAGAAACACTTTCCGATTGATAATCTATTTAGTAAGATTTTCTATAAAAATACTCTAAAATTATTTGTACGAATAATCTGGAAAAATATAAAAAACAATATTAATAATATTTAAAAAAAAATTAAAAACTTATTGAAAATAAGAATTATTTAATAACTGAAATCAATAATTTAGACAATAATAAATGTAATTGTAGGAATCCTATAGAGTGTCCCATGGAAAACAGGTGCATTGTGGTGATACCGAGCAAAGCGAGGGACCGGATGTTTGCCCTCAGAGATCCAGAAAGCAAATGACCAAAACTGGTCTTTGCGCACCCGGCTCCACGCATATGTTCCGGCAGAAAACCAAAAAATTAATCAATATCAAATTCCTTTTCGCAAGCATACGCGAATTTTATTTATCGCTCAATGGGAAGCCCAGAATTAAATACGGGTGTGAATTCCCAAATGACCTGCTTGGACCCACAAAGACAAAATAAAAAGCCGACACAGATAGCATCACCAGAGTTGAGAAAGTGCGAGCGTAATTAGCACGTCCCTTGACCTTGTCAAGCGATCTACTATGCTCGCCTCCTTTCGCTCTCACCTTCTTCTTCGCTGTACAATGAGCTACTTACCTGACCAAAGGAGCGGAGACATCAATGACATTCATAACTGACAAACGCTCCCATATACATATGCACAAACTCTCTTTTCGGCATTTACTGCTATAAATATTTTAACGTCCTTTGAACCCATTCCTTTATTTGTAAAAAACCTTAATTGATATCTGTGTATATATATATAAATGTTGATTCTATACTCAATTTGATATTCTTGTTTTATAAACCATTTTATAACTGATAGTGGGCTATCTACTAACGAGGCCAAATTCAGTTAATCTGTTTCAACATACAACTACGTTTCACTAGAACGGATAACCCACTATAGCCTTACAGAATAAATTGTTTATCAATGTAAATATTTATGTGGGTAGTACTAAGAACTCTCTGAAAAAACGCCTTTATCATTACACGTATTTCTTTAATACTAAGCACAGAAATAAAACACCCCTATCGAAATATTATTGGTATCTAAAAGATAAAAAAAAACTCACACATTAAAACGGAAATTAAACAAAAAAGCTAGAATATGTAAGTATTTAAACGACCCATTACCCTTGTGTACACGAGGATCATTCAATAAATATGTTGAATTTTTCGGTACAACAACTTCTAATACAGATAGAAGCTTACTTATTTAAAATTTTCAACGTAGACTCCCAGCAGTGTCATACACTTTTCCCATTTGTGCACAAGCTTCCGTATTCCCTCAACGTAAAAGTCTTTGGACTGATGTCTCAGCCAATCGCTCACAGCACTTTTGATTTCATAATCGCTTTCAAACTTCGTGCCTCTCGTGAATGCTTTCAAGGGACCAAACAGGTGAAAGCTGAAGGAACAAGATCTGGGCTGTAAGGGGGAGAGATACTGCTGGAACAACTCGAGCCTGTTCTGTTTGTGCTCTGCAGTAAGCATCTTTGGCCCCACTGGCAGCTGTCCTTCGAGTAGGCAAGAACATCATGGACAATTTTGTGTGCTGTCTCAACAGCTAGGCTCAAAGTCTCTGCAATGTCATCCACTGTCACCTCTCTGTCAGACTGAATGAGGTCATTGACTGATTAGATCACCTCAGGAGTCCTCACTTCTGTAGGCCTCCCAGGCCTGTCTTCATCCTCAACACTGCACCGTCCTTCTTTAAACAATTTAGCCCAGTTGGAGACATTTGTTTTTGGATGAAACATGTGGTACAATACACAGTTGACATTCTCCTATGAATTTCAACTGGTTTGCACCCTTAAGCAATCAAAAACTTGATAACTTACCTCTGTTTAATCTTGGAACATGCTTCTTGGACGGCTATCTTTGTTAATTTCCAAAACTCTCAAAGTTTTTTTCAGCCTGCAAAAAATTAAATCCTTTTGAAAAAGAAGTAAAGAAAAAAAAATTTAAAAAAAGTAAGCTTCTATCTGTATTAGAAGTCCTTATACCGAAAAATTCACCTTATTTATTGAATGACCCTCGTAATTACTAGCAAGTGTCTTTGTCTTTATTTTATTTTTTTTTCTTCCTTTCCCTCGTCTCAGTCACACTTTCTCTCTTTCTTCCTTCGTTCTTTGCCGGCTGGACGCTGGCTATCTATTTAACTCTCCCATGCCCCAGAACTCTGACCAAAAGTTAAAATTATTTTATTTTCAACTCAACCGGCAGAATCATGTTTTGGGGGCTGGATTCAACTGGCATGAATATTGTAAAATGTAAGCCATTTTTGTTCGTTTTTTGCCTAAATGTTGCTTAATTTAAAACTTTAATTGCAGGATTGGTTTTGTTTTTTAGCAGAAATTCCTTTAAGTGGACTTTAACTAAGTTAAAACTTAGCAGGTCACTTTTTTTTTCAACTGGAGTAGATAGACTAAACTATCGCTCGGTTTACACTCCATCCATGTCTATTGAACAGGTGAAGAGGCTCATCCCTTGTTTCCTGTTTATGATGTGGTTTCCGGTTTTCTCTTTTCCAATCTTTTCACTCTTACGTAGCCCCCTGCTCATCAGTGGCGTTACCGCCTTGCTCGGGGTGATATGATTAAAAAAAAAAAATACATTTTTGAAAAAAGAAATTATTGCCAACAATATATTTTTGTAACGAAGAATACTACCAGTAATTATTTTCTTCGTTATGTAACGTATCCCTTCAGGACGAAAATGATCATTTCGTGTCCTTCGTAATTTTTTCTCTTTTTTATTTCTCCTAAACATTAGTCCATCATTCATTTATTAAAAAGCTCACTCAAGTATGTTATAGGTTGTTTTCCTTTGTCTCTCTTGATTTCAGTCTCTCTTGTGAGTAGCAGATTTACCAAGCCCTCTCTCTTCATTTTCTAGGTTGGAAATTTGATCTGTCTGTTCCTGATGTTAAGTATAAGTTTCATTTTGTTTCCATTTTTATCAAAATGTTCGTCTTTGCTTACATATTCGGTACATGGTATCCTCAGCATCCTTCTGTAGAACCACATTTCTTTTGCTTCAAGTATTTTTTTAATCTTTGAGGATATTCTCCAGTATTCGCTGCTATATAGGAGAAGAGATAACAGTTCTGTACACTTTTCTGTTTCTTAATCTGCTTAACTTTTGGAAGACATCTTTTAGTTAAACCCTGTTTATACGCTGATAAATATTTAAAATTTCTTAGTTAAAATTAGGGAAATTAAATTTTGTCTTGTTGGCATATTTCTCCTGCTTAGTGAATATTTGGTGGGTGCAAACATTTGCAGTATTTTTGTCAAAATGTTTATTCATAAAAATCTCTCTGAAATTGATGGGATACGTAATGAGGAAGGGAGGCTCCGAGAATCTAATACTCACAGGAAGGATAGAGGGAAAGAGATATAAGAGAACGCAACGCGAGACATACTTGATAAGCTTGAGCAGGTGTATGGCAAAGAGAGGAAAAGTGTTAAAAGCTACAAGGGATAGGGTTAAATGGAGGTCCATGAGCGCCTACGTCTTGAGAGGACACGGCACATAAAGAAGAAGAAGAAGAAGAAGAAGAAGAAGAAGAAGAAGAAGAAGAAACATGCTGTATATATGAGTATAACAGTTGAGTGCTATACCTGAGACACGCTTTGGGCGATCATGTCTCGAAAAAGACATGACTGACTGGGCAGAAAATTATCCCGCAGTAGGTTGCCATTACTTTCTATAGACTAAAGCTATAGAACCCAATCTGTCCTGTTATTTAACCCATAACTGGAGGGAGAAGAGATAGATTATATTACATTATTATATTAAGTATAATTAGTGGGGGATCAGTTTTTTACTTTGTAACAATAGAAAACAGATCCCCCACTTTATGTCCAGTAGAAGTTTTAATTAGGTTTTCAACTATTCAGTCAGTTAGTTAAGTGCCATACGTAATACACGCTTTGGGTGATCATGTCTGGAAAGGGACATGACTGACTGGGTAGAAGATTATCCAGCAGTAGGTTGCCATTGCAACAACCCCGCGTAAAAGCGACCTTATTTCATAGCCTACCACTTTATTAGGGTGGAAATAGCTGAATTTCAGTAGCTGAATCGGCTTCTAGGAAGGTTGGGTCCCTGTTTTCCTACCTGAGTCCATTTTGCACACATACCAATCATTGAATATTGTTGTCATATCTGGGCGGGCGCCCCTGCTGTTCATCTCAGTGTTCTCGACAGGCTCCAAAGGAGAATCTGTAATGTGATCGCTCCCGACCTGATAGCTCGACTCCAGCCACTTTCTTACCGGCTGAATGTGGCTTCCCTCTGTCTATTCTACAAATATTTTCATGGCTTCTGCTCCGAGGAGCTTAGCTCACTGATGCTCCCTCCACAAGAATTTACTGCAGCTTGCGACAAGGTCCCACCATTTTACAAGTACATCAACCAAATGTAGCCGCTACTTCTACTCCAGAATATGTGCAAATACCCTTGGAAAAGGTAAGAACCCGTCGATTTACCTTCTATTTATGGGTTAGATAGTAGGACAGATTGGGTTCTAGGTATGAATTTGCACGAGATACTAGATTAGCAACTAAATCCCACCTTTTACAGGGAAACAGATAAAATGTAACCGCATTTTCTACTCCAACAGCTTCTTTTCTCGCATTTCCCGCCTGTGGAATTCCCTTCCGTATACTTGCTTCCCTGACAGCTACAATCTCCAGGAGTTTAAATGTAAGGTCAACAGACATTTCCTAACACACTAACTCGCACCCATTCTCTCAAACACTCTTCCAATCTTCCCAACCCTTATCCTCGTTATCCTTACCCGTCTATCACCCTCCCTCTGACATTTCCTATGTCTAAGCACTCTTTCTCATCCATTTCCCTTATGTAAACCCCTAACCACTCTTTCTGATCACTTTCCCCTATGTAGCCCCCTAACCACTCTTTCTCGTCACATTCCCTTATGTAACCCCCCAACCACTCTTTCTCATCACTTTCCCCTATGTAACCCCCTAAACACTCTTTCTCATCACTTTCCCTTATGTAACCCCCCCCAACCACTCTTTCTCATCACTTTCCCCTATGTAACTCGCTAACCACTCTTTCTCATCACTTTCCTTTATGTAACCCCCCAACAACTCTTTCTCATCACTTTCCCCTATGTAACCCCCTGCGCAACAGTGGCAGTGAAATGCCTTGCTTGGGGTGAAAGGATTTTTAAAAAAAAGAGAAAAAAAAAGACTTTGTTGCCAACCAGTTTACTGCAGTGGTCCTGGGCATGACGGTAAACTGCATCCGGCAGCAAGGCCTCTGATTGGGAGGTTGTGAGGAGCATGAAACCACCTCTTAATTGCTGTTGTTCCCAGGTCCACTCCGACCCGGAGGGTAGCACCTGTCAGAGTCCCAGCTATGGGCAAATAGTTAACCCCCAAACTAGGGTCAAAACACCATGAAAGTATAAAAATGCACTTTTATAGATCTATATACATAAAAATAGACATTTATAGAAAAATTTACATTTTTAAGGAAAAATATTACCAACTATACATTTTGGAAGAAACCTTTTTTACCATAACACATTTTTGAATGAAAAAGAATTTTTCTCAGCAAAACATTTTTTAATACCAAACTAGAAGACCTTTTCAGTTTTCTAAAATAAAAAAAAGAGTAAGAACAAAATATTTTCCTTAAAATCTGACTAAACAACCTTTTCATTATAACCGAACATAAAAAAATACCTTAAAACCCCAGCTTATTGGAGTTAAATAACCCAAAGAGGTTGATATACCGTTAAATAAAACGCAAACTCTAACCAAAGTCTACTGCAGAAAGTAATGGCTATCTACTGCGAGAAAATCTGCCTAGTCAGTCTTTTGAGACATGATCGCCTAAGCGTATATGACGCATGGCAGTTAACTGACTGAAATTACGAAACAAAATACTCCCAAAACAAATTTTTAAAAAGAAAAGTAAAAAATATCCAAGCTGATTTAATTTATAAATAATAAAATAAATATTTAAAAAAAGGAAGGAAATGAAAGCAAACGTTGCAAAGATGACGAGGTGCAAGTAATCGTCGACACTCATAGGCGCCAGGCAAACAAAAGAGGGAACGAAGACGAAAAACGCGGAAGAGAAAGAAAAGAAAAAAAATGACAACTTTATCTAAACTTAATTATAAATGAAACTTTGTCTGTGTGTGTGTCTGTGTGTGTGTCCGTTACCTATAGACACCGAAACGGCTGAACCGATTTTCTTGAAAATTTACACAGTTGTACTATAAGCGTTTGCGAGTGTTCTTTGCTAGGTTTTGTGTCGAGGTACCTCCGATAAATATCGATAATCGAAAAAATCAGGTTATAGAAGGAGTTTTCCGATTTTAATGAAATTTGATGCACTCACAGACAAAGACATAAGAAACGATATCCAGAAGTTTCAAGGTTACAGTTCGTACAATAGTGCAGAAAATCGATAATATATATATATATATATATATATATATATATATATATAAAAGGCAAGATGTTTCTGTGTGTGTGTCTGCCTATTTATTGCTTTTTAGTCTTTCGTGCCAACGTTCAAAGAGTCTGAGCTCCAGGACTATGGATTAGTTTTAAAGTTTTCATTACACCCGAGCAACGCCGGGCTATACTGCTAGTGAAAAATAAAAAAGAAAGCTAAACAATTGAAATACCGTAACAAGAAGAGACGGTGAAGACATGAGCAGGAAAATGGGGTCTGGAAAAAAGTGAGATCGGAAGGTGTCGGAAAACAGTATAACGTGAACTGAATTATTAGAAATATTGTCGTCTTTCTCGACTAAAGCAAGGAGAAAGGTTTGGTCAGTGATTTCTGTAGGTGGGGAAAGCGATATGCTTTGTGAACGGGTGGGCTGTCGGTCGTTGAACACACGATGGATTAGGGTAGAGTCGGTGGTATGTTTCTTCGTCGTGGGAATAAATGTTGACAAAAACAGTTGTTCGTG